>JAJPUD010033278.1:0-11447 GCA_023553655.1 Myrmecobius fasciatus
GACCCAGGATGTTTAGGGAAATTTAAAACTAGCCCAAGTGGGGAATGAATGAGAAGTCAAAGATAACTGGTCTAGAGAAAAGCTTAAATTATGGGCAATAACTGAATGTGGGGATCCCAAAAAAAATTTGGCCACAGTAAAAGGTATCAAATATTACACCAAGATTTAATTCTTTATGAAAATTAACAAACACATTCATCTCATTAGTGCAAATTTGCTAAATTTTAGCAAAAATGCTAAATTTGTATTATAACAGAATTGTTTTAAAATAAATTTGTGATTTATATAAATGTTTTATTGTATTTGTTTGTATTTATATTTATATGTATTTATATAAATATTTGATTTATATAATTTGTATTTGTATTTATATATATTTATTTATATAAATGTTTGATTTATATAATTTGTATTTGTAAGTATTTATATAAATGTTTGATTTATATACCTATTTTATCTTTCTATATACCCAGACCATGTAGAAATTTCTTGGGTGAAAAGGGATCAAGAGTGGAAAAAGTTTAAGAAGCCCTGAACTAGAGAGATGAAGACCCAGGAGGGCCATGTAAATGAGGAGCTGCCATGATGAACAATGAACATTAAGTGTCTATATTATTATAGTACATAGAGCACTGTGCTAGACAAACTCAGTTTAGTAAAGTCATACATATGCACAGTTCATGATGTTAAATCATAAATGCAATATTTATGATTTATGATTAAATGGGATGTACACAGCTGTGTGGTCTGAGGAAGAAAGGCATCTTCATTGGGACTAAAGATAATTTCTTCAAGAAGGCAACAATTGTTGGAATACAAGGGTATGCAAGGTTTAATGATGAAAAATTAACCATGCATGTTTTGAAAATAGAAAGCTTTAATTGGAAAAAAGAAGAGAAGGTGGCAGCAATTGAAACAAAGTTCAGAAGGCAAAGAACTGGAACCACCATGCATGAAGACAATGTGAACCAGTCACAATATGGGTAAACAGAGGCAGAGGGCCATCCAGTTTGATTGAAGCATAGAATGGGAAAACCAAATAATATACAAAATAAAGCTCAAAAAATTAATGGTAGCACCTTGTCAACAGAAGGGCTTGAATGTCAAACCTTTCTGTGTCAGTAAATTTTGCTCCTAGGGCATGAGAGATTTTTGGCCAGGGGAATGGCAGGAACAGATCTATATATGGCTAATGCTTCTGGCTGGGTAGGAAGGACAGAGGAGGTGGGGAGGGACATGGAGATGGGAAGACTTATTAGGAAGCCATCGCAATAATACAGGTAATGAGGAATCATACAAAGGGAGAATGGGGAGAGAAAAAACAATGCAAAACACTAAGATGTTGTGGAAGTGGGATTTGCCGAATAAGGGATTGCACTTATTCAATGGATTCCAAGAGGCAGAACTAGAACCAGATCTCTTCCCTTCAACGGTTCCAGAGACAATGTCCTAGAGTAACTAAGCCACATGGCTTTGTAACTAAGGCTAGGCTGTGAGAATTAGTAAGAATCCACTCTGGCTAGTCCCAGACCTAACCCCCCTTGGCTACATTTCCATGTTCCATCCCCCATGTCCACTCTCTACCCAGTCTCCTTTATATCTGCTCTCCTCTGTAACCCTTATGTTTTCCCCAAAGCAAAACTCTCCTCCCTAAATAGTGTGTATATACACACACACAATATATATGCAACATATATTTTGTATATATAACATATATATGTATACTTATAAATGTAACATATCTATATGTGTATATATTATATATAGAAATGTTACACTTATAAGTATACATATTATATATGTGTATATGTCTACATAATTTCTCCCAGTGGAATGAAATTTCCTTGAGGGCAAATATTCTTTGGATTTTGAATTTGCATCTCTATAGCAAGTGCTTGGTACATTATAAGTGCATAATAATTTTAACAATTCATTCATCTATTCATGAGTAAAAATTACAGAGAAGTGATCTGCCTCGTGTAAGAAAAATTTAACTAGTGCTATTTTTTAACATTTTGATGTATTATTGATTTATTCTTAACACTCTTTTCTTTTAAAATTTTGTTTCATGTTCTCTCCTTCCTTCTCATCCTACATCCACAATCAATAAGAAAGGAAACAATATCATATCAATTATACAGATGAAGTCATGCAAAACACTTCCATATTAGCCATTTTTAAAAAGCAAGAAAAATAAAACAAGAAAGTGATCTTTCAATTTGTAGAGTATTAGTTCTATCTCTAGAAGTAGACAGCATTTTATCAATTGTCTTATATCATTTTATTGACCAGAGTACCCAAGTTTTTCCCAGTTGGTCATTGTTATAACATTACTGTTACTATGAACTATATTTTCCTAATTTTTTCACTTCACTTTTCAGCATTTCATGGAAGTTTCCCCAAGTTTTTCTGAAACTATACCCTCATCATTTTCCACTATATTCATATTCCCCAATTGATGGTCATCCTCTGAATTTCCAAATCTTGCTACCACAAAAAGAACTGTTCTAAGTATTTTTGTACATGTGGGTCCTTTTCCCTTTTCCCTTTTTTATGACCTCTTTGGGATATAGACCTAGTAGTAACATTGCTGGATCCAAGGGTATGGACATAGTTCCAAATTGTTCCTCAGAATGATAGACTAGTTCATTAGTGTCTCAATTTTTCCCTTAATGAGGGCTAATAATATTCAATAATATTTGATTTTTAGAGCACTTTAAGGATTGTCAAGCATTTTAAAAATAATTAACTTGGTGCTGTTATGACCCTCAATTCCCAGATGATGACCCCCAAGAAGCCCCATAAGTTAAGTGACCTTTCCCAAGGTCACAGAGCCGGATTTGAACACCTGTCTTTTTGTCTGGCTCTCTTCTGTGCACCACCTAGCTACCTCTAACTGATGATAACTAGTTGTTCTTGAAAGAAGTAAGTCATCCATCAATGAATGTCCTTGGGTAGAGGCCCCCTGCCTCCCCTCTGCTCAGTTATCTCTGAAGCTGGAATGTCCCTGAGGTCCCTTCTGGCTCCCAGACCCCAGGGGAAGGCGCAGGCCTGGGGTCATATTTTAAGTCAGCTGCTCAAGCAGGAATAGAACCCAGGCCTCCTGGTTTCCAGGGCTTCAGGATCCCATTCCTTTTTCCACTCCTAAAAAGGAGGAATAGAAAGGCCAGAGAGCACTGGAAGCCTGGGGAGAGGGGAGGGGGAGAAAGGAAAAGAAAGGGGAGTTATTGAGGACCCTGCCTCCTCCACTTTTGCTTACAGAGAACTCCATCTGGCTTACGGGAAAAAATCAAGAGTTTCCCAGCTGTAAACAGTTCCTTCCCCTCCTCCCTCCTTCTTTATTCCAACATCCACTTCTCAACTCCCCTCGGAGGGGAGAGGGGGGAAGCCTGGAAACGGGCTTAGGCTCCAAAGGGCTCCAACAGGCTGTAAGGTCATGGGACACCTTCTAATGGCCGCCGGCCAGCAGTAAGCTACCCAGGCTCGTAGGGCTGCCAACCCCGGCTGCATTCAGAGACTGGAGATTCTGGCCCTTCTCCGGGGCTCCGCGGCTCCAGGGCAGGAGATGTGAAGGCTGGGGGAAGGTGTCTGTCTGCTTCTCTCCTCCCATGCCAATGAGCAGGATCGCTTCACCCCCAGTCCTGGCTTAGCTCCCTTCTCTGCTGAAGGTACCATTGCATCCCACGAGGCTGGTGGCTTTTAGTAGCCCAAAGGATATAGGAAAAGGGAGAGAGGAGGAAGAAAATGGGGGGGGGGGGAGAGAGATGGATATGTAGAAATTAGAAGGGAGAGAGATGAAGAGGAGAGATGAAAAGGGGAGGGGAGAGAGACAGAGACAGAGAAAGAGATAAAGAGAGTAGAGACAGAGAGGGAGAGAGATAGAGAGGGGGGAGAGACAAAGAGAGTAGAGACAGAGACAAAGACAGTAGAGACACAGAGAGAGGGAGATAGAGAGGGGGAGAGAGACAGAGACAGACAAAGAGAGTAGAGACAGAGAGAGAGGGAGAGAGAGAAAAGAAGAAGAAAAGAGACAAAGAGGAAGAAAGAGAGACAGAGACAGAAGGAGACAGAGAGAGCGAAGACAAGAAACAGACAAAGAGAAAGAAAGAGACAGGGAGTCACAGGGACAGAGAAATGGAGACAAAAAGAGAACTATACTGACAGAGAGAATTTACAGAAAGAGGCAGACAGAAACATAGAAAAGATACAGAGGAAAGATGAGAATATAGAAATAGCAATATGGAGGGAGAGAAAAAAGAATGATTTTTGAAGGAATAGGAAAGGAAAAGAACGGGTATGGCTGTAGTGACCATGAGAGAAAGTGAGAAGAAAAGAGAGCTGAGCAAAGCAAGGAGAGAAGAAGGAAGAAAAACAAGAGAAAGGGGAGGGGGGGTAGTGGGGAGAAAAGGAGAGACCCGCTCAGGGGCCAGGTAGCCGACCCCCAAGACCGCAGCCAAGTGGCGCGTTTTCCGCTTGCGGCGGAGGCGGACGCAGGAGCAGCGGTTCCCCCTCCCGGGGCAGCCCCTTCCCATCCCCGCAGCCTCGGGCTGTGGGACCTCCGAATTTCCGCGGGCTCCCTTGGAGCACATTCAGGGCTGGCCCAGCAGCCCGGCCGCCGCGGCCCGCGTTCCCGCCCTGCTGATCTCACAATAGCCCGATTCACCAGGAAAGAGCCCAGCCTCCCCCGGCCCCGAACCGTGTAGCGGAGGACCTCAGCCGGGAGGGGGAGAGAGAGGAGGAAGAGCCTGGGGGAGGGGCAAACTGCAAGTTTGCTTCCCGGGATCTGTTGCCCAGATCTGGAGAAGAGAACTAGAGAGAACTCGTGTTTCCTTGGGAGAAAAGCTGGGGGCCGGACAGAACGGGAGTGAATGGCCAAGGGTGACTCCTAGCCGGCTTTGGGGGCGGGAGGAGGATGGGAAGAGGTTAGTCATGGGTTGGGAGGTGGTGAGTGAGCCGGTGCCCCTCTGCCCACGCTCTCTGAAGCAATCCTCATAGCAATCCAGTGACGTGATCCTCCCTTCAGACCGACCGCCCCCCCCCCCTCCCACCCACAGCCCCGGCTTTCCCCAGAGAGGCTCTCAGCCAGCTCGAGGGCTGGGGCTGGAGAGCGGATAGAAAGAGTTCGGGTCAGCTACTAAATCCCCTCCCCCTATTCACAATTTAAGGAAACTGAGGCTCAGGAAAACGAAGTAATTAAATGCCACACATGTAGTAAACATCTGAATCAGGAATCTGAATCCGGATCCTGTGATTCCAGAGAAGGCATGAAAATAAGCATTTATTAAATGTCTACTGTATTCCAGTGCTAGTTGCTTTAAATATATCCGCTCATTTCCTCCTCAAATCAACCCTAGGAAGTAGGTGTTCTTGTTATCTCCAGGTAAGGAAACTGAGGCAGGCAGAGGTGAAGGGATCTGCCTAAGAGTCACACAACTAATAAGTGTCTGAGGTCAAATTTGAACTCGGGTCTTTGTGTTGTAAACTTAGTGCTTCATCCACTAGACCACCAAGTCAGAAAACTTGATGGGTGCTTTTGGACAAGTTCCTTCACTTGACTCATATATGAAATGGAGAGAATAACCCCACCCTGTTTCCTGGCACTGGGAAATAATGTGATTAAATGTGTTTAAGAATTTAACTGGGAGGACCGCTAGGTGGCGCAGTGGATAGAGCACCAGCCCTGAAGTTAGGAGGACCTGAGTTCAAATCCAGCCTCAGACACTTAACACTTCCTAGCTGTGTGACCCTGGGCAAGTCACTTAACCCCAATTGCCTTAGCAAAAAAGAAAATAAAGAATTTGACTGGGGATATGGATTGTAAGGTGGCCAAGGGAATAAGCATATTTGTATATATATATGAGTATACACATGTATAAGTACATGTTGCATATATATGTTCATATATATTTCATGTATGTATATATGTGTGTTGCGTATATATAACATCTGCCCTGTCTCACTTCTGAAAGAGACTACAATTTCCACCTCTGTGGAGAGTAGGAAGAAGGTTGCAACTAAGTAACTGTATTTTCAGGAATAGAATTGGTTAGAATTGTATCTGTTACAAAGCAAGTATTTGCAGTCTAGAGATAGGGTGCCTTTGGGGAATGCAGGATATATGCCGCTTTTCTCGATCACTGGAGGTGGAAAGGAGCCCACTACCATAAGGAGAAACCCCTGAAACTCGTCCATCTTGGCTCCCCTCCTAGTGTTTATTACACTAGAGATAATCACAGATAACAAGCAAACATTTATCAAAGCAGCAGTAAATGGGGAAATGACATAGATTAGGTTGGATATTGGGACACACAAAAGCTAGAAGTTAGGAGACAGGAGAGAAAGGAAGGCTCAGCCCAAGGAGGGAGAGAATGATTTCCTAGCATTTCTTGGGGACACAGGCATTGGGCACATGGGAAGTGCCAGCTTTCCCTAGGTACCCACAGCTCCTGTTAGACGCAAAAAGTCTGTCTCTTGACTCTTTACCCACTCTCTCAGAAGTCTCTCAGCCAGTCAGGACTTTGCAAAGTCATAGGTTGTCCTGCAGGAATCTGCCCAAGCCCAGTGGATCAGGATGCTACATAAGTGAAATTGCTTTGTAAACCATAAATTGTGAAAAGGTATTTATTACGGGGGCTTCTCTGAATTCCTTCTCTGAACTTTGCCCCCCCTCTAACATTCTAGAGAAAGTCTATCTAGAGAAAGAGATATATCAAAGTCCACTTCTGACATTTGTTTGATCCTGGGCAAGTCATTTAATGTAAACTTCAGTCTTCTCAGCTGTAAAATAGGTATAACAAATAAATAATAGGTAACAATATATATAATAATAAATAAAACGGCTATAAGGATGTCTGTAGAACCTATGCTATAGAAAGCTCTAGATTACTTTTGTTGTTGGGTCCTTGCTGACATCATGGCCCCATTTGAGTGGGTTTGCCATTTCCTTCTCTAGCTCATTTGACATATAAGGAAACTGAGGTAAACAGGGTTAAGTGGCCTGCCCAGGGTTACATAGCTAGAGAGTATCTGAAGCATGATTTGAACTCAGGTTCTCCTAACTCCAGGGCTGTTGCTTTATCCACTGAGCCACCTAGCTGCCCATTGGATTACTGGGAGGACTAAATGAGAAAATGTGTGTGAAATCTCAAAAGCATTATAGTGTGTAAACATCAGCTTTTATTAAGGTTCTTTCAAGCTCTGACTTTTATGATTCTTTTTATTTCTATTATCAAGGATGGCATTTCACTCCTTTTCACCATTCCTGAATCCCATCTCATTAATATAACGCATTTCTTTTTACATTTTTCCTTTTTCTTTATTTTATTTTTTTAGGTTATACATGTGTGTTCATTTTTTACATATTCCCCTATGAGTCAGGTTGGGAGAGAAAACTCAGAACAAAAGGGAAAAAACATAAGAAAAAAAATTAAAGGTGAAAATAGTGTGCCATTGATCCACATTCAGTCTCCAAAGTGCTCTCTCTGAATGCAGATGGTGTTTTCCATCCAAAGTTTATTGGGATTGCCTTGGATCACTGAATTAATGAGAAGAACCAAGTCTACATAATTTTGTTGTTGCTGTGCACAATGTTTTACAGGTTCTTTTTGTTTCACTCAGCATCAGTTCATGTAAATCTTTCCAGACTTTTCTAACATCATCTGCTCATCATTTTTTATAGAACAATAACATCCCATTATTTTCAGATAGCATACCTTATTTGGCCATTCCCCAAATGATGGACATCTAATGTAATGCATTTCTGATAAAGGTTTCAATATGTGAACAGGATAGTTTGTCTACCTTGTTTTCTCTTTATGAAATACGAATCTACAGGCCAGTTCCAATGGTCTTATGATGGAGGGAGCCATCTGCACCTAGAGAGAGACTATGGGGATTGAGTGTGGGTCACAACATAGTATTTTCACCCTTTTTGTTGTTTGCTTGCATTTGATCTGATTTTTCTTTTGCAGCATGATAATTGTGAAAATATGTATAGAAGAATTCCACATGTTTAACATACATTAGATTACTTGCTATCTAGGAGAGGAGGTGGGGGAAAGGGAAGGAGAAAAAAATTGGAACACAAGGTTCTGCAAGGATGAATATTGAAAACTATGCATATGTTTTGAAAATAAAAAGCTTGAAAAACAAGTCACTTAACCCCAATTGCCTCAGGGAAAAAAATCTTGAAAAGAGAAATATAAATCTATTTGATTGAGTTAAGAAGAGATTAATATGATTGACTAGCCAAGCAAGTTGACCAGATCTCTGGAGGGGTTTTAAATGGCAGATTTTAACCTTTACTCAGTCCAACATTAATGAAATCAATTGCTGGAGGACTTCAGGCTCCAGAATGCTTTGAGAGATCAGATCATTGAGATACAGGGAATGAGACCCTAGGGGGACAGAGGAGAAAGTCATTCTCTATCTCATTCCCATAATCATAATATTGGAGACCAAACCTGTTGGAGACAACCATCTCACCAATATGAGAAATATACCAGGGATTCTCTAAGGACAAATGTAAATATAAAAAGATGGCCACCTGAAGGAGGAAAAAGCTCAGGACACATGACCCCTCATGATAAAGAGATGAGCTGCCTATGAACTCTATAAACACACTGTTCATGGGAATCTAGGAAGGGAGTAAAGGATTTCAGGTAACTAGGAGTTGTAAGTTATCTCTAAATCTGTGACTTGCCATCTTTGTATTTTAAATTTTTCCTCATTTCCTTGGATATAATGAACCTTGCATGTATTTACAGGCAAGTGTATCCCCAGACTTTTGAGGGCAAAGTTTTTGTAATTACCCTTCTAATTATACTGTACTAGTATATAAATGTTTTTTTGCTAAAAAAAAGCTAAGTGATGTCTAATGGCTGATTAAAATGAAAAATACACTGGTAGGGGCTTGTGAAGGACAATGCTAGAAACTTCAGCTCCTTAGACTTCAGAGAACCCTTCAGTTAGGGGCAGTCCACTCTCTGGGACTTGTTCTATCAGTGCCAGAGAAAGCTGGGGAAGTCGTACTTAATTCTGTTATAGCAGAATTAAAAGAAAAAGATCAGGGAGATGGATGTGGAGCTCAGAGGACCCACATTCAAATTCACGTAACTCACCTGTGTGACTCCAGACAAATTCTCACACTCTGGGTCTCAATTTCTTCCTTTGTAAATGATAAAGGGAAGGGTGACCTTCGCAGGCCATTCTAACATTAAACTCTTTGATCCTCTGATATTTTTTGAACGCTTATTATGCACCATGTTACACAGAAGTCTAGGACATGGTCTTAGCCTCCCTTTGTAGTTTGCTGAGTTAGAGACACACAAGACATGAAACAGAAGGCTGATTAAATCGTAGAACTGTACACAATGAATAATGATCCCATGCAACAATTCAAGAGATATCACAAGGCAGTACATGGAGACTTGCCAAGAGAGTGATGCAAACATTAAGTGCTATTGGAATTCAGTTGAGGGAAGAAGAGATCAGTGTGGACAGGGAAGGCAAGGAAAGCTTCCTGGAGGAGGCCTTTGAGTCTAGTTTTAATTAGGCAACAAGTATTTGGAGGGAATTTTAACCTTGAGCAAAGATGCAAAATATGTTCAGGGGACTGCCACTAGAAAATTAATTGGGATCAAAAAGTTGGAAAAAGTGGAAAAGTTAAACTTGGAATTGAGGATCTATCATCCCCATTCCTTAAATACCTTTCTTCCACTCTCTCCATAGTTTACCCTTCAAGCCCCAGGAGAAAAAAATTACTCCTTAGATTTGTGATTTCTTCAATGTGTGTGTTCCTTCTACCTCTTCTTCCCTATATGGGGATCTTCGTGAGTTTGTAGAATTATGAAGCTAGAATGAATGAGATCCCAAAAGTCCTTTCATTTTGCATTGAGATCCTAAATGACCTTCTGACCTAATGCCCAAGGTCAGTTGGGCAGACAAACTGGGATTTGAACTCAATTAATCTGATTGACAAAAAAAAAACCAAACAAAAAACTAGTTATTAAACTCTTATTATGTACCAGGAACTATGCTAAGTGCTAAGAATACAGACACAAAAAGGAAATAGTCTTTACTCTCAAAAATCTTATGTTCTATGGAAAGAATCTGCATTTGTGTGTGTTCTATGGAAAGACACATATATGCACTTAGGTGTGTATATGTATACATATACACATACATATATAATATATATATATGCACACACACATTGTGTGTGTGTGTGTGTGTGTGTGTGTAGTAAATGATTTGGGGTCTTTATTCCATCCTATGTTCATAATAGTGCTGGCAGGTTCCCCAAGCTTGGCTTGCTTCAGGGTTATAGAGAGTTTTCCAAAGCTATGGGTTTGAGCCTCCATTCCAGTAAATCCTTTCCCATATCATTATCAATTATGTTATCATCTCCCTTATATTATTGATTGGCCCAATGATTAGTAATTAGTTAATGACATTTATTATTACAAAGGGATGCTTATTGAAAATGTATAATGAGAGCCATTTATAAAAATGTCTTCCCACATAGAGTGCTCAATCTCTCCTTGGGAGAGTGGGCTCAAACTTAAATCAGATGCTACAAAGCACTTGAGTCACCAATTTCACCCCCAGGGTTCCCAGCTAGGCTGGATGAAGCAGAGTGGGGTGGAGTGTCCTTGGCTCAGCTGCTGGAATACTCTGATATGGACCCCTCTGCCTCTCTGATCTTTATGATGGCTCACAAGGTCCTGTTTCAAAGCCCCCTCTCACTCTCTGCCATTCAGTAAACTCTAAGAGTTTCTTATCGCCTCCAGAATCAAATACAAAATGCTCTGGTGTTCAAAGTCCTTCAATGATGTGTCCTCCTTTCACCTTCCCAGACCCCACCATGTGCTCTTCCATCCATGATCTACTTACTGCAAACCAAACATTCTGGCATGTAAGGTTTCCTAAGAGGAAGGTTTTTCACCAGGATAGAACCACCCATGGAATTCTGGCTTCCCTTAGGCCAGGGAGGGCCTACTCACAGCAAAGACAGAGAGACCTCTTTCTAAGATCTGGACATGATGGGGCAGTGGATAGAGTACCAGCCCTGAAGTCAGGAGGACCTGAGTTCAAATCTGGCCTCAGACACTTAACACTTCCTAGCTGTGTGACCCTGGGCAAGTCACTTACCCCCAATTGCCTCAGCAAAAAAACAAACAAACAAAAGATAAAATTAAAATTAAGATCCGGACAATGTGGATTTCTTCCTATGAGTGTGGAGAGGAGAGTCCTCTTCTGGGGGAATAGAGCTGACATGTAATAGAGCTTTCTGCCCCTGATGATAGTCTGTAAGTGGTTAGGAGAAGCCTTTTTGGCTGGCGTGGTAGTGGTGACTGGAAATGCCTTCCAAAGTCCTCTCTGACCAGTCATGACTGCTCTTCTCTCTCTCTCTCTCTCTCTCTCTCTCTCTCTCTCTCTCTCTCTCT
>JAJPUD010033279.1:0-10651 GCA_023553655.1 Myrmecobius fasciatus
AAGTTAGCAACTAGGTGATGCAGTAGATAGAGTGCTCACCTAAAGAGAGAGAAACCTGATTTCAAATCTTCAGACCATACTTAGCTGTATGATCCTGCTAAGTCACTCTGCCCCAATTTCTTTCATCTTTGAAATGAGATAATAATAGGACTTACTTCCCAGGGTTATTGTGAGGATAAAGTAAAATAATATTTGTAAAGCTCTTTACCAACCTAAAAGTGCTATATAAAAGATATCATTATTATAACTGTATTTATTTGCTTTTATGTATATTTTATCTCCTCACCTCCCACCATAGGAAGTATAACATGTGGTATTGTGAGATACATAGAAACATAGAGAGCTGGTCTTAAAGTCAAAAAGAATTGAATTTAACTCCAGCCTCTGCCCCATACTAGGTATTTGAACAGGTGACAAAGCACTTCATTTCTTAGGGGTCTGGCAGCTCTCAGGCTATAGATTAAAGAGAAGATGCTATCCTGCAAAGGTTGAGGAAGATTCTCCATCTGAGAGTTCCCTGTATGAATGAACTCATTGGTCCATTTCCGTTCCTTTTCCCTTCTCTCTGTAACAGGTGTGTAGTTAGCAAAAGGATCATCCTCCTGTTAGTGACATGGAAGCTAATACAGAAGTACCAGTCCCAAGGTCACAGATCTAGTGGCCAATCAGTCCACAAACAATTAAGTACCTACTACCTAAGAGTGAGCAGTGGAGATAGAAAGACAAAAGCAAAATGGCTCCTGCCATCAAGAAGCTTGGATTTCTGTGGGACAGACAACACGTGCATGTATAAGAATATAGAGAATATATGCAAAATGAATACAAGGTTGATTTGGCAGCTGGTCAGGAGTATGTGTGTGTGGCAAATCTTGAAGGAAACTAGGGATTTCAAGAGGCAGAGGTGAGGAGGAAGGGCATTCCAGGCTTGGAGGGCAGCCAGGTAAAGGTTAGATTTTTATCACTCACAAAGAAAGCTGGGAGGGCAGCGGGGATGAAGATCACCCCTGGGAGGCACATCCACATATTCGGACACCAAGGCCAGTACTCTCTTCTTCAACTTTTTCTACTCACAAACCCTTTTCTCCTGAGAAATTTTTTGTGACTCTCAGATCTGAGCTGTATTTGTACATACACAGAACAAAGTGAGCACGTTGAATGTTCAGAACCAGTAAGACATGGGATGGGCAGGTAGGTACTGCCAGAAACCTCTCCCACTCATTACAGGTTTGATTTTGGATTAATTTTTGTTTGTTGTGTTCAGAAACCCTTGACTGTTGACAAATTTTTCATGACCCCCACATTTGGTTACCCATCCCCTATGGAGTCTCCAATCACAGTTTAAGAAACTTTGCCTCTCCTGGGTCCTATTGAGGCCAGGAAAGGCCAGGGAATCCCAGCGTTGGGCCTAAAGAAAGGCCTGCTGCCTGTGGGGGAAGTGAAGATGGCAAAGGGTAATTAAAACTTACCAGTTTAACTTTCTAAGCCTGGGAAAAGTCAGCCTCAGGGTTTGTGGCTCCTTCCAACTGCTATCTTTATAATGTAGTGAGAACAATCGACAGGTATACTGGGGTCAGGAGGCTGTCCCATTGCAGTAGATTGTGGGTGGGCTAGGCTAGGGCAGAGAAATCAAGAAAGGGGCAGAGATTGCAGGAGCACAGTCTTTGGAAGGGCATCTCTTATTTTCTTAAGAAATCAAAACATGTCAGAGCTGGAAAGCCCTGGAAGACAAAATAAAGCAACTTCCTCATTTTAAAATGGAGGAAACTGAGACTTAAAGTCACACAGAAAGAACATGCCAGAGGCAGGCTTCAAACAGATTCTTTTGGGCCTGCTCTCCTTCTACTAGAGTGCTGGCAAAGACCTGGGAGCCTCTATTTGGCAACTACCTGGGGGATACAATTAAGCAAAATTCCTGTCCAAAATCCTGTCCTATGTGTCCTGTGCCTGAGGGTCCTATGCACTGCCCAGTGTGTGTGGGGGAGAGAAAATGCAAGTAGCTTTCTCAAATTCTCCCTGGAAGGGGCCTCTAGGTTTTCTCTTGTTTTATGGGATGCTTTGCCATTTTGCAGGGAGAGCAGGACTCCTGCTCCTGCGTAGCTTGCTCCACGTGGCAAGGTCTTGGTGAAAGTCTTCCCCATATACCTCATCCTTATCCCCCCTCCTCAGCTCTAGCTGCTGGATACCTCTGAGCTGACACAGCAGGAACACGGAGGAGGTTTGTCATATGAAGTTCCTTGTTGGAAGCTGGGACGATGGGTTAATGTGTCTGATGCTGTCCAGACATATACTCATAGTCTCTCTCTAGTGATCAATGAAAAAAAATCACATCCTGCTTCTAAGGCAGAAAGTCAAGGATTTGGAACACTGTGGGGAAACACACAAGTAAGTTACTGGGCCAGCAGATCCAGACTGATTTCCAAATAGGCAAGCTAAGTATGTACCTAGGGGACAACTACTTCAGTAAATACATTCCATTTTAGGGTTCTTGATGTTAGCATTTAGTACTTAAGGATCTCCAATGTTAGGGTATATCTAGGTGCCCAAGGTAACAAGGTTACATTCTGGTAGAATGTAAACTCCCTGAGGACAGGAATTATTTTCTTTTTGTATGTGTATCTCCCAGCACCGAGTTTATTGTAGGCATTTAATAAATGCTAATCAATGGACTGACTGACAAAAATTTGTCATCAAGGGGAGCAATATGGATGTAAATAATGGAACCTCTATGTTCCTAGAAGCCCCAAGGTTAGCATGTATATATCAAGGGAGACCCAAGAGCAGCACATAATTAGATGTCCCTGAGGTTAGCATGTACCTAAGAGCCCAGTGTCTAGGAGTCCCCAGGGCGAGCATCTGTCTGAGTCCCTTAAAGGTTAGTACATACCAACTCCAGCTGAGAAGAGGCCAGAGAGTTAACCAGCAGAAGCCTGGCTACATTTCAAATTGTTTGAATTGAATAGCTGTGCTTTTCCTGTTTACCACCCTTCTTGGGCCCTGAGTTACAGTGATATCTGTGGATAAAGGGTTCACTCCAAGTAATAAATGACAATAGCCTTGGGAATTTCCAGGGCCATTAATAAGCCACTTCCTTGGGCCCAGTACCAATAGCTGTCTTTACTCTCTTTGCCCATTTCCACCATTCACACCCTTCAATGAAACATATTACTGTCATTGCTGACACTCAAGACAACTATTTTCATGTCATTTGGGGAAAAATTGGATTATTTTCAAGATTCTTATTTCATCTTTGGATTATCAGATTTTCTCAAGTTCCTTATAGTTGTGTTCATCTTATAATGAAAATGATTGTTCTATTTTCTGAATCCAGTTTTTCTTTGACAATTTTTTGACTGCATGTTATGATCTGAAAATTATATATACATACACACATGTTTCAGTGATGATGGCTTGTTTTTATTTTAATCTACGTACTGCCCAGTCATAGAGACAGACTTCAGTTTGGAGATAACTTCCCCAAGCTCTGACTGATCACTCAGTGATGGAAAGACTTGATGTTTAGCCATGGATTTGTCTACCTGTCATTTGAAGGCTAATGTGGCAAAAAAAACCATGGAGAAGCTCAGAGATGGCTATCAGGGGATGAGTGTTTTTGGCTATGACAAACCATTGAGACCCATCTACTAAGGGGTGGAGGGACCGTAAGATTCCTAAGTGGAGAGAATATTCCTTCTAATAAACTCAAAGATTCCTGAAGTATATCAATTCAAGTCTTTTCCAGTTCTTATAGTCTGTGACTCGATGAATCAGCTACTGTGGGTCTGTTCTCTGGTTTCAGCCAGGCCAACAGCACTGAATCTGCCCAACTGTCAGCATTGAGTAGGAAGGCTTGGGGCCCACATTAATTGTGGAAAGAGATAGGTGTAGAATTAGCTGGAGGCCCCAACAAGATCTGATTTTGAGAGGCCCCAGGGCCTATTCCAGGAAAAACATTTGATGCCTTCATGGAACATATGGTGGGGAGGAGGGCTCCCTACATCCCTAAGATCAAATAACATGGATTCATAGGATGTACAGACTAGTCCCAAAGCTGGTGCCTGCTTGCCTTTACTGCTACTCCCAAAGCCTTAGAGTCTTTCATACACAGGGTCTTGCATAGAAGTTTAATAAATGTTTATTTAAATGAAATTCATACATTCTTTCACATGATATTTACTTGGCCCTTTCTATAAGTTAAGTGCCTTCATAGAGTGGTAATATGCCAAAGGGAAATCAGAAGTCTGGAGTTTGAGTGCTAGAATCTCCAGTAATAATTAAGAGTCCTGTCACTTAGAGGAAGTCACCTCCAGGCTTCAGTTTCCTTATCAGGTTCTCATCTAAAATGGAGATAGTATTACTTGTCCTACCTCCCCAAGAGGGTTGTAAGGAAAGAATTGTGTGAACTATATCTTTACAAGCTCTCTTTCCACGGGTAAATCTTTACAAGACACATATACAACTTTGTAATCCTGGTGGGAGATTATCTCTCCCACAGAGACAATGAAATCACTGCAGTGTAGACTTGGTGGTTGGAATTGTGGGCACATTGGTACACAGATATTAGCCAGAGTGTACTAATTTTTTAGGTTTTGTTTATTTGTTGGAGTTTTTATCTGGAAAGAACTTCTAGGTCAGGAGATATTATCCTGTTTTTTGAGGCAAAGATCCTTTTGGCAGTCTGCTGAAACTCATCCACTTCTAGAATAATTAGATGTTGCTAATCCAACCTCAGATACTTACTGTCTGTGTAGCTCTTCATAAATCATAATTTCTCCATTTGTTCTGTCTTGGTTTGTTCAATGGTAAAATGGGGATAATAATTAACATTTACCTCCAGAGTTGCAGTAAGGATGAAATGAATTAATATTTGTAAAGCACTTAGCACTTAGTAGGCATTTAATAAATGCCTGTTGCTTCCCCCTTCCCTTCTTAGAATAATTTTTAAATGCACAAAATGAAATTTTTACAAAGGAAACCAATTACAAAGAAATAGTTATCAAAATAGTAAAAAAAAAAAATCCATGGATCCAGGATTAAGAACCCCTGTTCTAGGGATAAATCCTTTAGCTATTCGGGGAAGGATGAAATGTGGCCACACCTGTGTGCATTCAAACTCAGCAGGAAAATTGGGACAACATATTGGACCTGGTCCTCTTGCCGCAGAAAGAGGCAGAAGAAAGACCAGAAGTTTAAAAGGTGATGATTAGCACTAGAGTAGAAAGCTGACAGGGGGTCAGCAGCCATGGCCATTAGTAAGAGTGAAGTCCACCTCCAGTCCATAGCTCATTTCTCTCTCCTGGGTCTTCCTGTTTCTCTGGAGTCCTGCATAAGGCAGCTTCTGTTTCCTCCCTTTTATTCCCATTTCTACTTTTTACTGGTGGGAAAGAAGCATCAAGGTGGGGTGAGGAAAAGAGTATTGCTCTAAATCCCTAATTTCAAATCATGTTGTGGACTGAAGGAAAAGGGAATGGCAGAGGATGAGATACACATGAGCTTGGACAGACTTCAAGAGACAGGGGAAGATAAAAGGGCCTGAAGTGCTGTGGTCCATGGGGTCACAAAGAGTCAGGCCTGACCAAACAACATCACCAACAGCAAACCTTTTGTTTAATGCTTTTCTATATTTTAATGCTTTTTGATAATGCCATTAAAGTAAATGACCATTATTATTGCAAGTGCAAGGAGGAAAAGCTTATCCTCCTTCCCCATCCCAAGTTCAGAATTAGTTTTCAAACTAATTGAAAAGTTTTCTGCATTTTGCGCACAGGAATATATTCATATCGACTCTGCTGCTTATGAATGGGGAAAGAAATTTAACCAAAAAAACAAGCCTATAAGCAGGAGCTAGGAAGGCTGCAGTCATGTTTGACTGCTGTGGTGGCAGCTATGCTGCTGGTATTGAACCTGGTATTAGGAGTCTCCTAGGACCACATACCTAGTGATCACCCACAAAACTTAGGGACCTGCTAGTGATAGTTCTAATAGGCAGAAGAGTTCAAAGAGGGCTCGGGAGAGGAGTCAGAGTATTAGGGAAGACTTAATTCATTGAGTTGGGCATTGAAGCTTAGAAGCAAATGGACAGTTGGAGATAGGGGAGAAGAGGACATTCTAGGAATAGGGGAAAGGGCAATCAAAGACAGGAACACAGTCTCTCTTATTTCAAAAGTACCTGGTGACTCAGTGGATCTGGAATCACAAGACCTTGGTTCAAAGGTGACCTCAGGCACTGACTAGCTGTGGGATCCTCAGTTTCTTCAACTAGAAAATGGGGATAATGACAGTACTAATCAAATGAGATACTATTTGTAAAAGGCACAGCACAGAATCTAGCACATAGTAAGGCTATATAGGTGCTTATTCTTCCCCTTCTTTTCCCTTTCCTTCCCACTTATATACTGAAGTGTCTCCTCATAATATGGAAATGACTCCATATTCTCAAAGACTATGAGACAAAGCAAGAAGTACTTCCTACTAAGCTGGAAAGGCTGTAAGAATAGGGCTGGAAATGAATGTATTCTCCATTATTTAGGGACCATCCTTAAAGCAGTGTCTCAAACTATTGTCAGCATGAAATCAATATTTACTCAAACTTTGTAAGAGCTTCACAGATGGCTTCATTACACAGATAATTCCCAAAAGTTAAGTGCAGGGTCCTATCAAGCTCATCAGCTCATTAAAACAAGACTCACACAAAGACAGTATGAAGAAAAAATGATTTAAGCACCAAGGGAAAGGATGTTTTAGGACAGGGCAATCAGAAGCATGTAAGATTAGTTCCAAGAAAACTTAGTGCTACTTTAGAGACACTTCTTTAGTGATTTCCTTTAGTTGGATAAATTGGTTGAAGGAACTAGAACCTGGTGAAGAGAAGTGTAAAGAAGAAATTTATATTCAATAGCATTTAAGTATCTACTGAATTCCAGGTATTACACTATTTAGTGGGAACACAGATAGAAACAAATCAATCCCTGCTATCAGAACACTTGGCTTGTTAATCATTATTTGTTGAATTTGTCTAAGCCAAGGTCACAGTCAGATCTAAGAAATGAACTTAGATTTTCTGATTCCAAATCTAGGGGAACAGGATAGCTGTCTTTAAATAACTGAGAGACACAAGAAAGACTTGTTCAGCTTGATGGCAATAAAAGAAATTAGTACTAATGGGTAAAAGGTACATAGAGATAGATTTCTCAATATAGTGAAAAACTTCCTCCTAATTACTGCTATGCAAAAGTAGAATACGGTTTCTTTGGAAAACTCCAAGCAAATGATAGTGTAGAGAGCATTCTTGCTTATGTACTAATGGGACTAGGCACGAGACTAAATAGATTCAGAGCTAGATGGGGTCTCAGAACTCACACAAGGTACAAGTCCCTTTGTTTGATGTAAAAGGAGGTGAAGTGACACCTGCCAGCTCTGAGATTTTAGGAATCTGAGAAAATCTATTTGTGTTCTAGTCAACTGAGAGCACTGAATTCTTTTGTCTGGCTCTCTGGGAAGTCTGGAACGTCCTTCAGCCTCCTGGACTGAGATGAGCTTACTCCTTTGGCTGCTCAAGCACTCTTTAGAGTCCAAGTCACTTCTGTCCAGAATTCTTTCCAAATTTCCTTCATCTCTCTCTCTTCTCCCCTCTACCTTGCACTTCGGCTCATCTTGCATCCTGTTCTTCTCTAATGCCAGAGACCTCTAGATTTACAGGATCATAAAATTTAGAGCTACGGGAAGAATGTTAAGAGATAGCTTGTCTAACCTGCCCTTCTCATTTTACAGATTCAGTGTTCAGTGGACTCTGGACCCAGAGAGACTAAGTGATTTGACTTAGCTCCAAAAGGTATTAAATTGCAGTGGCAGGATTCAAACCCAAGGTCTCTGACTTCAAATGTGGTACTCTTTCCAGTGGGAAAGACAGAAAAACCTGGGATATCCCTTCACTCATTAAGCATAGATCCATAGGATTTACTGAGAGCATACACTGGAAAATAGGGGGAATGACTGGGATTTCCCTACATGTGTCTTTAATCTACAGGTGTGAGGAATAAAGTTGGTCTAGCTGTTGCTAAGTCCCTGGAAGGCCAGAAAGTGTTACCTGAGTCCCTGGCAAGGCTCAAGCTGGGTCTGTGATGCAGGATGGGGACTGTCACTGAAAGAAGCCGTCTAGATTAGCTTTAAAGTCTGACCAGGGCCAGTTCATCTTGAGGAATGTGACAAAGGCAGCTGACCATGTGACTCACTGCACTGATTCAGAGGGTTCAGAGATACTTCCCATTATATGACCGGCATGTGCTGTGTTGTCGGGATTAGAAGGCCTGGGTCCCAGTTCTGGTTTGGACACATTCACCAAATGACTATGAGCAAGTCATAGTGCCCCTGAGCCTCAATATTTCCCTTATCTATAAAATAAGAAAAATAACTGCATTATTTCTCCCACAGGGATTTTATGCTTTGTATAAGTGCTATAAAGACACAGGAGCTTCCTCTATTCTGAGGCTTATTTGGGGAGAGAAGCAAAGGAGAATGACAGCTTCATAGAAGAGATGATTTGAGGACACAAAATCAGGCTACAGCATCCTGAGAATTCTCCCAAGTTCCAATGAAATCTGATCTATTCCAAAGGCATAATCCAGGCTATGATGCTGGGCTGGTTGGCCTGAAAGTTTGTTGGCAGCTCTTATGGAAATGCTCTTCTGAAAGGGAAGGATATGGAGACCCAGATGATCGTGTCATCATCCCTGTCCCCAACATTCTTTTGGGATCCTTTTAAAAAGCTCATCCATTAATTCAATTCTGCTGATCACGTTCTTCATCCCCCCTGGATAATGTACACTTTCTAATATGAGCCTAAATTTTCATATTAACCCACTTCCTATTCAGGTTTCCTGAATTCTTGTCATCTTGAATCAATACCTGGCAATCTATGTCACCCCTCCTCTACTTCCCTGACTTTTTTCTGTCTTTTCTTCTTCATTTTTCTAGGCTCAAACTATCCACTGACCAATTCCTACCCCATTCAAATACTCCTTTAGAACCCTTCTTGACAATTTGGGATTATGACATAAAGTACTATCAAACTGTGCATACCCTTTGATCCAGCAGTGTTTCTATTGGGCCTGTGTCCTAAAGAGATCATAAAAAGGGAAATGTGCAAAAATGTTTGTGGCAGCCCTTTTTGTGGTGGCAAGAAACTGGAAACTGAGTAGATGTCCATTAGTTGGGGAATGGCTGAATAAGTTATGGTATATGAACGTTATGAAATATTGTTCTGTAAGAAATATCAGCAGGCTGATTTCAGAAAGGCCTGGAGAGACTTAAATGAACTGATGTTAAGTGAAATGAGCAGAACCAGAAGAACATTATAAATAGCAGCAACAAGATTATATAATGATCAACTATGATGGTCTTCACTTTTCAACAATGTGGTGATTCAGGCCAATTCCAATAGACTTGTGATGGAGAAAGAAAGGACTTTGGAGACTGAATGTGGATCACAACATAGTATTTTCATCTTTTTGTTGTTGTTTGCTTGTGTTTTTCTTTCTCATTTTTCCCCTTTTGATTTGGTTTTTCTTGTGTAGCATGATAAGTATGGAAATATGTTTAGAATAATTGCACATATTTAATCTATATTGGATTACTTGCTGTGTAGGGAAGATGTAGGTGGGAAGGGAGGGAGAAAAATTTGGTACACAAGGTTTTGCAAGGATGAATGTTGGAAACTATCTTTGCATGTATTTTGAAAAAGAAAAGACATTAAAAACAAAATCTTGGGTTCCTGGCTTTTCCCTTAAACATTCATTTTTTTACCCTATAACAATAGTGATGTCCCAAAGAGAAGAGAGTCTGGTTTCACATGCTACCACTAGAAAAACATATTGTCTTCAATAGTGAGGCTGCTGATAAGTCATAGTCCCAGCTGCCATTGCTGAAAAACATCTCTTTTGAGGTTTTCACTATCAG
Source organism: Myrmecobius fasciatus (assembly GCA_023553655.1). Classification (NCBI taxonomy): domain Eukaryota; kingdom Metazoa; phylum Chordata; class Mammalia; order Dasyuromorphia; family Myrmecobiidae; genus Myrmecobius; species Myrmecobius fasciatus. The sequence goes on from JAJPUD010033279.1 coordinate 9,952, forward strand.
ATTATGCCAATCTCTCATCATCTTTGTCAGCATAATCAATTAACTTCTAGGGAAATCTCCCTCCTTCCTCAAATGCTTTCAATATTGGGTTCACGGTTTTTGTCTCCATTAAGTTTCTGGTTACCATCCAATTCAATTCAATTCCATAAGTGTTTTTAAAGCACCTTCTCTGTACACGTCATTGTGTAACATGATGAATTTGAAGGTGAAAAAAGGGTAGTAATTGGGGCAGCTAGATAGCACAGTGGATAGAGTGCTGGACCTGGAGTCAGGAACTGGCTTTGCTTACTTAATAATTGTGTGACCCTGGGCAAGTCACTTAATGCTGTTTGCCTCAGTTTCTTCATATGTATAATGATCAGGAGAAGGAAAAGGCAAACTGCTCTAGTATCTTTGTCAAGAAAATCTTAAATAAAATGACTGAACAACAACAAAAAAGTTTCTTTATCTTTTCTTCAAGGAAGGAAACCAGCCTGAACTCTGAACATGAACTATGACTAATTTACTATTGGAAGACAAATGTCATATGATCTCTTTAGGCCACACCAAAATTCTCCACATTTGCCAGAGTATCTGGAAACAAGATAATCAAGTGTCATTCTTACTAGTAGCTATTGTGACCGCATTCCTATTTTTCCTTATTCCCTCAGTATTATTGAACCTGTTTTCAATCATCATTATCTTGTCTAGTCTTTGAATC
>JAJPUD010033280.1:0-11446 GCA_023553655.1 Myrmecobius fasciatus
CCAGCATGGGAATGGGTTGAGCCTGAGGGTCACAGCTAGTTGCTGGTGAGCAGGGATGCCTTGACAGGGCCTCTTGACTGTGAGCTGGTTACTGATGTGGCTGGGCCGGCTCTCCCCCCTTTGACAGATCCCATGCATACACAATACCCATGAGCTGCTTCTCTAAATGGTGGTTGGGGATTGCCTACTGTTCATGCACTGATCACAATTGCAAAACTGTATATCAACAAGATTACAACATAATAAACTGGAGCTCTTTTCACACCCTATGAGTTTCCCTGCCTTAGTTTCAACATCTGTAAAATGAGCTGGAGAAGGAAGTTAGCTAACCGCTCCAGGAGCTTTTGTAAGAAAAGCCAAATGGCGTCATGGAGAGTTGGACATGACTGAAAATGACAACAACAGCAACAGTGAACAGACATATGCATTGTTAAGTATGGAGCTCTTCTGTGTGGGACTGGCATAGGCAAAGATACAGAGGGAAGAACTGGCAAATTGTACAAGGTAGCAGATAGATTGGTTTATTTGAAGTGGAGAAGCTAGTCATGGGAGCCACCTGCTAGTGGCTGCTGGGGATCTAATTCTGACAAACAGAATAGATCCCTTCATGTGAGACGATGATAACGATACAGGGAGACTGAGAAGCAGTTGCAGGCTTTCTGGGTTTCCCACTTAGGCATGGTCCTTAACAGAAATCATGTTGGGTGAAATCTGCTTATGAACATTTAAAAGTTCTTAAAATAATTATAAAGTGATTGGTTAGGCAGGTGTTTTTCTTTGCATTTCCTCTAGCTTTCAGAATAATTACTCTTTCACATGTTCAACTGACAATGTTCCCCTGAAGTAATTTGCTTACCTTCATTGTGCAAATCTTACATGAATTCAACAATGGGGAATTAAAAAATGAAACCTGTATGAGCAATACTACATACTAATACTAAATAGTATTTCTCACATATATGGTAAATTAGTACTAATATTTACTAGTTGTAAATATTAAATACAAATAAATATGTGCTGACTGCTTATTTTCTGGGACTTGATGGATGTGTTTCATATGAATTAGTTATGGTTTCTATGACCACTTGTATAATGTGACCTTTTGGGTATACTGTAGTAGGTCTTTCTTTCATGTATAGGTTGTTGTAGATGATTACACCCATTTTTCCCCCTCATATGTCATGATTCTCTGTATAAAGATATATTGGCCTCTGAAAAATTTGTAACTGCAATTGCCTTCCTCTGGGGAATGCAAATGAATTGAGAGTGCTTGCTAGGGAATACATACCCATATTCACGCATTTATATATAACTATATTTATAATTGGGGCCTTTCCCCTCACCTTAAGATCTTCGCGTAAGTTTATTCCCCCTCCCCTATGGAATTAGAATTCACATGTAGAATAATCCCTAGAGGGAAAGCTCTACCCATGTTTATCAAAGGGCCTTTGATTCAAATGTGAGAGAACAATCCAAAACTGTATCATCTTGATATACATAAAGGTAGAACTCACTGGAAAGAATCAGGACTATATTAATTGGCTATTCTGCAAATTTTAGGTGGACTAGGCGATGCATTGGGCAGAGTGCCATCTTGTATCCAGAAGAACCTAAGTTCAAATTCAGCCTCAGACACTAGCTGTAACCAGTTTGCCTCGATTTCCTTATTCATTAAATGAACCAGAGAAGGGAATGGTAAACCACTTGGTCATGAAGAGTTAAGCATGGGTAACGGACAACAATAACCACATGTATATTTACATAGTTTTAATTAATTTTTGCTTTGCTTTTTTGTTCCAAATCTCATTTTATTTGTTTTTGTCCTTTTAAAATTAATTTTATTTTTTCAAAGAACAAAAATCTACTTTTCTGCCCTTGTTAACGCCATCCCCAAATGAAAAATAAAAATAAAAGTGCTGTTACAAACAAAACAAACAAAAGTATTTTCACATTGATCATGTCCAGAATATTTGAAAAGAATACTGAAATAAACGAAAAGAATTCCTAGTTTATCACATACCCTCCCTGTGGTGTTCTGGTACTAAGGATTTTCTTTTTTTTTATTAAAGCTTTTTATTTGTAAAACATATGTATGGGTAGTTCCCCCGCATTGATCTTTACAAAACTGTCCATTACAAATTTTACCCCCAGTCCCCTCCCCTCCCCTAGATGGCAGGAAGTCCACTACATGTTAATAATGTTGAAATACTTGCTAAGTTGTGCAAGAAAAATCCTATCTACAAGGAAAAAAAAAGGAAACACAATGCAAGCAAACCTCAATAGAGAGCATGAAAATGTTAAGTTGTGGTCCATATTTCATATCCCTCTCTCTGGGTGTATATGTTCTTCTTCAGTGAACAATTGGAGCTTCTTTGAGACAATTCTTTGGTGCAGAGAGCCATGTCCATCAGAATTGATCATCATGTAATATTGTTGTTGCTGTGTATAATGATCTCCTGGTTCTGCTCATTTCACTCAGCATCAGTTCATGAAAGTCCCTCCAGGCCTCTCTGAAATTGTCCTGCTGGTCGTTTCTTACAGAGCAATAATATTCCATAACATTCATATACCATGATTTATTCAGCCACTCTCCAATTGATGGGCATCCCTTCAGTTTCCAGTTTCTAGCCACTACAAAAAGGGCTGCCACAAACATTCTTGCCCATGTGGGGCCCTTTCCCTCCTTTGGGAAAGATCTGTTTGGGATATAGGCCCAGTAGAAACACTGCTGGGTCAAAGGGTATTCACAGTTTGATAACTTTTTGAGCATAGCTCCAAATTGCTCTCCAGAATGGCTGTATCCGTTGACAGCTCCACCAACAATGCATCAGTGTCTCAGCCCTCCCATATGCCCTCCAACATTCATCATTAACTTTTCCTGTCATTTTAGCCAATCTGACAGGTGTGTAGTTGTACCTCATGGTTGTCTTGATTTGCATTTCTCTGATCAATAGTGATTTGGAGCACCTTTTCATATGACTATAAATAGTTTTAATTTCATCCTCTGTAAATTGTCTGTTCATATCCTTTGACCATTTATTGATTGGAGAATGGTTTGAATTTTTATAAATATGAGACAAATATCTATATATTTTAGAGATGAGACCTTCATCAGAACCCTTAAATGTAAAGATGATTTCCCAATTTGATGCTTCCCTCCTAATCTTGTCTGCATTAGTTTTATTTGTACAGAAAATTTTTAACTTAATATAATCAAAAGTATCTATCTGGTGTTCAATTAGGAGTTCCAGATCTTCTTTCTACATAAATTTATTCCATCTCCACAGGTCTGAGAGGTAAACTATACTACGTTCCTCTAATTTGCTTATAATATCACTCTTTATATCTAGATCATGAACCCATTAGGTCTTATTTTGGTATGTGGTCTTAGGCATGGGTCAAGCCCTAATTTCTTCCATACTAGTTTCCAATTTTCCCAGCAGTTTTTGCCGAATAGTGAGTACTTATCCCAAAAGCTGGGGTGTTTGGCTTTATCAAACACTAAATTGTTAATGTTATTGCCTAGATTATCCTGATAACCTATCGTATGCCACAGATTGACTGCATCCCCAGAGATTGGCTTTTGAGGCTGCTCACAATGCAGGGGTAGCCATTAGCCACGTCCTTCCCTTCTACAGTCACTGGAAGGCATTTAGCCAAAATACATAGGCCATTTCTTTTCTTAGGGGGTCAAGATTTCATTGCACTGAAACTTTTTCTTGTGAAAGAACACAGAAATCTTCCCCACCCAACCTAAGAGAAAGAAATGTGTTTTCAAAAGTATGCCTAATTCTACATTCATTTTACTTCTGTTTTTTTTTTCTCTAGAGTGGGATGTCTTTCATCAGGAGTCCTTTGGAACTGTCCCGGCTTCCTGTACTGCTGAGAAGAGGTAAGTTATTCGGAACTAATCATCAGACCAAATTTTTATGACTGTAGAAAGTTGTCCTGTTTCTGCTCACTCTGCTTTGCATCAGTTCCCACCAGCCTTTCCAAGGTTTTCCTTCAACCATCCTATTTGTCATTTTTTATAGCACAATGATATTTAAACAGTCATGGAACACAACTGGAGCTGCACATCTGATGGGCGATTCCTCCATTTCCAGTTCTTTGTTACCACTCAAGAACTGGTCTAGATATTTTTGCACAAACAGATGCTTTTTCATTTTGCTTTCTGTTTCTTTGGGATACAGACCCAGGAGAGGGTCTCCTGGTCTGTGTCAAAAGGCACACACTGTTTTTTAGTCCTCTGGCCATGGTTGCTGTCCAAAATGGTTGGATCAGGTCACCACTCAATCAACAAATAGTGTGGAAAGCACTGGGGATTCCAAAAGAGGCAAAAGTCTTCCCTCAAAGACCTTCTAATCTAATAAAGGAGATGATGTGCAAAAAAATACATACACAACAACTTTGGATAAACATTATAAACAGGAAATAATTACAAGAGGGAAAACACTGAAATTAGGAGGGATTGGGGAAGGTTGTGGTTGTGGTTGGGACTTGAAGGAAGTCGAAAGGTCAGGAACTTTATTTTCAGTGACTCTGTTCTTATTAAAGCTTTTTATTTACAACATGAGTAGTTTTTCTAAATTGACCTTTGCAAACCTTTCTGTTCCAACTTTTTCCCTCCTTCTGCTTACCCCTTTTCCTAGATGGCAGGTAGTCTAACACATGTTAAACATTTTAAAATATATGATAAATCCAATATATGTATACATATCTATACAGTTATCTTGCAGCACAAGAAAAATCGAATATAGAAAGAGAAAAAAAAAACAACCTAAGAAGGAAAACAAGCATCCACAGAAAGCATGAAAATTCTATCTTGTGGTCCACACTCACTTCGCACAGGCCTCTCTCAGTGTATATGACTGTGTTCTTCGATAAATAATAGGAACTGATTTGAATCACCTCATTGGTACCATGTCCATCAGAATTGATCCTTGTGTATAATGATGTCCTGTTCTGCTCACTTAATTTAGCATCAGTTCATGCAGGTCTCTCCAGGCCTCTCTGAAATCATCCTGCTGGTCCTTTGTTACAGAACCATAATATTCCATGACATTCATATACCATAACTTATTTAGCCACTCTCCAAGTGATTGGCATCCATTCAGTTTCCAGTTTCTAGCCACTACAAAAAGGGCTGCCACAAACATTCTTGCACATGTGGGGCCCTTTCCCTCCTTTGGGAAAGATCTCTTTGGGATATAGGCCCAGTAGAAACACTGCTGGGACAAATGGTATGCATACTTTGATAACTTTTTTCAGCCTAATTCCAGATTGCTGTCCAGAATGGTTGGATCCATTCACATTTCCACCAATAATATATCAGTGTATCAGTTTTCCCACACCCCCTCCAACATTCGTCATTATCTTTTCCTTTCATCCTAGCCAAACTGACAGGTGTGTAGTGGTATCTCAGGGTTGTCTTAATTTGCATTTCTCTGATCAATCGTGATTTGAAGCAGCTTTTCCTATGACTAGAAATAGTTTCACTTTCTTCATCTGAAAATTGGCTTTTCATATCCTTTGACCATTTATGAATTGGAGAATGGCCTGAATTCTTATAAATTTGAGTTAGTTCTCTATATATTTTAGAAAAAAGGCCTTTATCAGAACCTTTGAATGTAAAAATATTTTCCCAGTTTATTGCTCCCCTTCTTATCTTGTCTGCATCTGTTTTATGTATACAAAAACTTTTTAACTTGATATAATTAAAATTATCTATTTTGTGATGAATGACAATCTCTAGTTCTTCTTTGGTCACAAATTCCTTCCTCCTCCACAGGTCTGAGAGGTAAACCACCCTACATTGTTCTAATTTGTTTATAATGTCATTTTTATGTCTAGATCATGAATCTATTTCGACCTTATTTTGGTATACGGTGTTAGGTGCGGGTCAATGCCTAGTTTCTTCCATACTAGTTTCCCATTTTCCCAGCAGTTTTTGTCAAATAGTGAGTACTTATCTCAAAAGTTGGGGTCTTTGGGTTTGTCAAACACTAGATTACTGTACTCATTGACCATTTTGTCCCGTGAATCTAATTTATTCCACTGATCAAGTACTCTGTTTCTTAGCCACTATAAAATAGTTTTGATGACCGCTGCTTTATAATATAATGTTAGTTTGGCACAGGTAGGCCACCTTCATTTGCTTTTTTCCCCAACAATTCCCTTGAAATTCTTGACCTTTTGTTCTTCCAGATGAATTTTTTTAATCATTTCTAGGTCAGTAAAATAGTTTTTTGGGAGTTTGATTGGTATAGCACTAAATAAATATAATAGTTTAGGTAGCATTGCCATTTTTATTATATTCGCTCAACCTATCCAAGAGCACTGGATATTTTTATCAGTTGGTGGATTGCTTGAATTCTTATAAATTTGAATCAATTCTCTATATATTTTAGAAATGAGGCCTTTATGAGAACCCTTAAATCTAAGAATAATTTCTCAATTTATGACTTCCCTTCTGATCTTTCTTGCATTAGTTTTGTGTGTTCAAAAACTTTTTAACTTAATATAATCAAAACTATCTATGTGGTGTTCAATTAGAGGTCCAGTTCTTGTTTGGACACCAATTCCTTCCTTCTCCAGAGATCTGTCACTCAACTTACCTTAAACCTATATTATTAAAGAGACCTATGAGTGTTGGCTGTTATTATTAAAGAAAGTAGAGGCAGATGGGTCCAAGAGAGATAGCCTTTGGTCCAAGCCTGTGATTACATTTGCCTACAGCCCTTCCAGCATGGAAATGCTCTCCATCAGGGCAGATCAAGTACTGTGTGACATGCTAATATTCAGGTAGCTGTCTATGGTACCCAGAGAGGAAATGATTTGCCTTGGATCACTCAGCTAGTATTTGTCAGAGGCAGAGGGCTTCCTAATCTCAAGGCCAGCCCTAGAGCCACTAAAGCATGCTGCCCCTCTGATCCAGAACAGATTCTGGAGAGCCTCAAAGTGTTGTGGAATGTTAATTTCCTCACTTTTGTTATTTGTCAAGCAGATGGTGTGAGAAGAGAAAACACCCCTTCAGAAGAGCCTGATCTAGGACAAGTGCCTGGAGATAGGTGGGGTCCATAATAAGGACAAAGGGAGAAAAGGCAATTGTTTGATTGTTCTGGTATCTGGGAGCTCCCTAAAAGAAAGAGGGAGTGATTTGGGGAGTCAGTAGAGAGCTGGGACTTGTTAGACAAAGCTTAGAATGTGAGATGTCAGAGCTAGGAAAGACCTTAGGACATAGAATGTCAGAATGGAGGAGACAGTCTTAGAAAAAAGAACATTGTGTGTGTGAGAGTGAGGGAGAGGAGGGTAGCTGTATCCACCAGGCTAAGGATTTCTAAGAGTGGTTGCAATTCTGAGCCTAGGAAAATAAAGGACAGAAAAAGGAGAGGAGGAGAAGTAATCGGAAAAGGGAGAGAGCAATAAAGAAGGAATAAGGTGAGGGTAAGGTGAGGAAAAAATATCCTTAGAGAACTAATCCAATCTAATCCAAAATCCTCATTTTCAAGCTGGGGAAACTGAGTCCCAGAGATGGAATGTGAATTGGCTAAGAAGGAAAAGTATGAAATAATGGGGGAAAAGAAAGGAGATGGAGGAGAAAAAGGACTCTGACCCTGAAATAAGGTGGATTTCAGTTGTTCCTCTGCAAGAGTTTCTGCTTGATATTGGAGTTGGCCATTTTGTCTTTCAGGGGATGGAATTTGGCCCTAGAGTCCTCCTTTTCCCATCCACATCCACCTTTCAAGATCCAACTCAATGAGCAGAAGATTCTTCTCTCCTTAAAGGAACCCACATGTGCAAAAATGTTTGTGGCAGCCCTTTTTGTAGGGGCAAGAAACTGGAAATTGAGTGGATGCCCATCAGTTGGAGAGTGGCTAAATAAGTTATGGTATGAATGTTATGGAATATTATTGGTCTATAAGAACGATCAGCAGGATGACTTCAGAGAGGCCTGGAGAGACTTGGATGAGCTGATGTTGGGTTTCTGGAGGCCGGCTCCCTTGGGACCCTGCGGGGATGCTGGGAATACATGAGGTTCTCACTTTTGCATTTGTATATTTGATATATAACATGCATTTATACATGAAATCCGTGAAAAAAAGGACTGTTTTATGTTTGTATTTGTGTTCCCAGCATTCAATGTAGGGTCTGGAAAATAATAGGTGCCAAATTACTGCTTTTTCATGAATAAATTGCAATTTAAAATTATAACCCGGTCTCTTCCTGACATCTTGTGTCTAAAGTCGAAACAGCAGGTAACCTTAATCATAAGGGCGCCGTCCTGTGGCCAGCTCAGATATTACACATTTGTTCTGCCATCCGGTGTCCAAACCCTGGTATTACACTCTGGCTCCTTTTAAATCCCAGATTTCCTGGATTTTCACTAACAGGAGCCACTTGCCAGCCATTGAAAGGGCATGAAGCCAGCAGAAAAGAGTCCAAGAAAAGGCTGGATTTTGGAAGGGAAGTGATGGATCCCCCCGATGTCAGCAGGGATTCTTAGTACGTCCCCCCACCCAATACATTGTCCTGTACTATACTTTACCTTGAAATAGTCCAAGACCACATGGTTTTCTTCCATGGAAGCAGAGACAGCACGGAGCGGATTTAAGTCCAGTCCTCCACAAAGCTGTTCCTCTTCCCTTTCTGTTTTGGCCAAGCTGCTCCCATGTGCAGTCTACACCTCCTGCCTCATTTCCCTCTCTCCCAGTCATCCCTTAGGGTCTTCATTGTGACTCAATGGGTCTCCTAGCAACAGACTTAGCCCTAGAGGAAACACTAGAGGCCATGAGGCCAAATCCTTCATTGGACAGAGACCAAGGGAGATGTAGAGATTTGCCTGAGATCATGAAGCTGGGAAAAGTCTGAGGAAAAATTGGAACCCAAGTCTTCCTGACTACAAGGGTAGGTTGTGTCCATGAGATCGTGCTGCCTCAGAGTGAGGAGAGCGACAGAGACAAATAGAGGAGAGAGAAAAAGAGAGAGGAAAGAGAGAGACAGAGCCATAACGAGACACACACACACAGAGACAGAGAGACAGAGAGAGGATACAGAGAGGGACAGAGACAGAGAGAGACACAGAGAGAGACAGAGACAGACAGAGACAGAGAGAAACAGAGAGAACCCAAAAGAGAAACTGACAGACAGACATATAAACAGAGACAAAGAGACTGAAACAGAAGATACAGAGGGACAGAGGCAGAGAGATACAGAGACAGATGGAGACAAAGACAGAGAGAAAGAGACAGAGAGACAGTACACAGAGAGACAGACACATACATACCCAGAGAAAGAAGATGGACAGACATCCACATAGACAAACAGACAAAAGATAGAGAGATACACAGAGAGAAAAAGAGACATAGAGAAAGAAAGAGAGGCAAAGAGAGAAGAAAGGCGGAGAAATAGGCAGGGACAAAGAGAAAGACACTGACACAAAGAAACAAATGCAGAGAGAAATGAGAGAGACAGAGAAAAGAGAGAAAGAGAAACAGAGACAAACAAAAAGAGAGACAGAGATATAGAGAAAAAGTCATAGAGACAAAGTCAAACAGAGACACAGACACAGAAAACAAACAGAGTCAGGGAGATATAGAGACAGAGAACCTAAGAGAAAGAGAGTCATAGAGAAACAGAGACAAAGAGTAGAAGAGTAAGAGATGAAGATAGAGATAGAGACAGACATGGATCGAGACAAACACTGAGACACACAAAGAGAGAAGGAGCAAAGAGTGAGCAAGAAACAGAGACAGAGAAGACAAATAGAGAAACAGAGATACAGAGAGAGACACCTTTCAAGATCCAACTCAATGAGCAGAAGATTCTTCTCTCCTTAAAGGAACCCACATATGCAAAAATGTTTGTGGCAGCCCTTTTTGTAGGGGCAAGAAACTGGAAACTGAGTGGATGCCCATCAGTTGGGGAAGGACTGAATAAGTGATGGTATGTGAATGTTATGGAATATTATTGGTCTATAAGAATGATCAGCAGGATGATTTCAGAGAGGCCTGGTGAGACTTGCATGAACTGATGCTGGGTTTCTGGAGGCTGGCTCCCTTGGGACCCTGCTGGGATGCTGGGAATACATGAGGTTCTCACTTTTGCATTTGTATATTTGATATATAATATGCATTTACATATGAAATCCATGAAAAAAAAGGACTGTTTCATGTTTGTCTTTGTGTTCCCAGCACTCATTGTAGGGTCTGGCAAATAATAGGCGCCAAATTACTGCTTTTTCATAAATTAATTGCAATTTAAAATTATAACCCGGTCTCTTGCTGACATCTTGTGTCTAAAATCGAAACACCATGTAACCTTAATCATAAGGGCGCCGTCCTGTGGCCAACTCAGATATTACACATTTGGTCTGCCATCCGGTGTCCAAACCCTGGTATTACACTCTGGCTCCTTTTAAATCCCAGATTTGCTGGATTTTCACTGACAGCAGCCACATACTAGCCATTGAAAGGGCATGAAGCCAGCAGAAAAGAGTCCAAGGAAAGGCTGGATTTGGGAAGGAAAGGGAATTCATGGATCCCCCCGATGTCGGCAGGGATTACTAGTAAGTTCCCCCTACCCAATACAGTGTCCTGTAATATTCTTTACCTAGAAAAGGTCCAAGGGCACATGGTTTCCTTCCATGGAAGCAGAGACAGCACGGAGGGGATGTCAGTCCAGGACGGGCCTGTTGCCCATCCATAAGAGCAAATCTCAGAAGAAATAAATACAAGAAAGCAGCTGATCATTTTCATAAGTGTTCTTACCTTAGAAAGAAAATGATCAACGGAATATCCCAAGTTTGACTTATATGGGACCTTTTTTAAAACAATCCTGCAAAGATAGATCTGTCTAGGTATCCAGGGCTTACTCAATGAGTCATTATGTTGTATTATTTTATAAATAAGTTCATATTGGATTAAGTGAGGCAACTGCTGGAGTCAGCGTATTTAGTCCAACTGAGATTTGAATCCGGCTCCTCTCCCTCCAATGGCAGTGTTCTGAAAAAATGGCCCGTGTTCTCCATCTCTGTCCCAGCTCTCCATCCTCAACAAAACTCTTCCTCTTCCCTTTCAGTCACTGCCAAGCTGCTCCCATGTGCAGTCTACACCTCCTGCCTCATTTCCCTCTCTCCCAGTCATCCCTTAGGGGCTTCATTGTGACTCAGTGGGTCTCCTAGCAACAGACTTAGCCCTAGAGGAAACACTAGAGGCCATGAGCCCAAATCCTTCCAAGGGAGGTGCAGAGACTTGCCTGAGATAATGAACCTGGGAAAAGTCCGAGGAAGAATGGGAACCCAAGTCTTCCTGACTCCAAGGGTAGGTTGTGTCCATGAGATCGTGCTGCCTCAGAGAGAGGAGAGCGACAGAGACAAAAAGAGGAGAGAGAAAAATAAAGAGGAAAGAGAGACAGAGCCAGAATGACACACACACACACACACACA
>JAJPUD010033281.1:0-11445 GCA_023553655.1 Myrmecobius fasciatus
CTATATTTCTTATCTTCTAAGCATCAGTTGTCTTTGTTTTTATTCCATTATAGTGCTTAAATACAATAATAATCAGAATACTCAAACACCTGGTCCTTCTGTTCTATTTAATTTGTAACCTGACTCAATATATAAGGAGGAAATTTTTATCTTGAAAATTTTTCTGGTTTCCATCCAGAAGTCCTATGAAAATCTTATTTAATTAAAAGCATCCTGAGGTTAAAAGAGGGCTAAAATTAAGAAATTTCAAGGAAGATCCAGATGTCTTATATTTAAAAACTAACCTCTCAATATTTTTTTAAAGTTTTCTATGGCCAAAGAGGGATAACAGCAAAATCATTATAGTGAAAAACACCAATTCTACCATGACTAAACATTGTTGACTCATTCATTTGAGATTTCCTTTTTTTTCCTAAATTCTTTCCTTTAGGAAATCATAATTTTCCACATTACTCTGAAAAGAAAGGGATTGGTGCAGGCTTTTTATCTTCATTATAAGATTGCTTGACTCTACATAGAGATACTTTGTCTTATCCTCACTGAATTGCTGAATTGGAGACAGAAATCCTGCCTTTAATCCTTCTTTACTCTGTAATATAATAAAAAAAAGTCTTCTCCATGCCCCAGTTTCTTAATTTGAACAATTGTGAAGCCTTTTCCTGTCATATAAATTTCTCAGCCTGGTTGTGAAGCATAAATGAGACTCATTAATTTCATGATTTAGTGTCAGAAGCCACTTCATAGACCTTTGTTTCCAAACTTCTTATTTTGCAGATGAGAAAACTGAAGGGCACATTCAAAACTGAACTTAAAGGAAATTCAGATGTCCAAGGTCATCCATAGAGGAAGCATCAGAGGTGGTATTTGAATTCATACTGTTTTACTTCAGAGCTACTGTCTTCTCCACTACACATTACTGCTTTGTTTTTTTCTTTGTTTTTTTGGTTTATAGTTATTTTTGTTATTATTATCTTCCTCAAAGAACTTAATATATTGAGTTGTACATAAGTTTAATTAATAAGAGAGGAAAAGAAAAGCAGTAAATACCTACAAAAGATGAACTAGTGAATTATTTTTACAGATAAATTATGAATTTGATTTAAATTTCAGCAGATTTTTAGTAGATAAAAATGACTTAGGAGTCCACAATCATTTTATAAACTACCATAACTCTAATCTCATCTGAGAAATTAAGAAAAGCAAGAAATCGCATATGTTAATCACTAGTCTGTTTAATAAATATCCTCAATTTGCTTCATGCTGGAAGAGATGATAATTTACACAAAAATCCACAATTCTAGTTTCTTTTTAAACCTAAAAAATCTGTCTTGTATATTCCTATCCCTCTCAGGACTGGTTTACATGACATTTAAAAAAATATACACTGGGGGTTATATCTGGTGAAACCTTAGAGAGTGTAACATTTCCAGCAAGATTAGAAATGCAGGAATATCTGACTCCTAGGAAGATCAGTAAGAGTGATAGGAAAGTAACCATGACAACAGGAGTTGGCTCAATTGTTTTCATCCATCAATCATTAGCTCATGCTTGACTGGAGTAAGTGAGCTGGCAGCTAGAAAGAAGATGTTTAAAAAGTATTTCAACACCAAATATTTAGCAAACACTTTATGCTCTAATCATTTTCATTACATTTTGATTCTTCATGTTCACAGTGACTGTATTCTATGTTGTGAGGATAAAATAATGTATCTAACTGCTCATACATTGTTGATTTAAAAGCAATTCTGAAAGAGAGTAATGCAAGATTTTCAGTTTCCTTTAGAGAGTGATGAGAATAGACAGCATTCTTAAGGGTGGTTTGTTTTTTGGGGGAGGCTAATATTATTTTTATTTTAAATAAATACAAAATAAGGAAAGAGAAAAAATGCCATGTATACTGCAGGCCATAAGACAGGATTCAATAGAAAACAATAAATTTCCATGTCAACAAAACATATATAAAACTACACATTGTTTTAAAATCTACTCAGTCTTTTCTTTGCATCCTTGTTTGTTTTCTTTTGTTCGTTGCTGTGTACTTTTTAGTTTATTTTTTTCCCTTCATTGTATCACCCTAAAGAAGACTACAATAAAATGCACCTTTTTTACATATTAAATTCTACTCTTATCCTTTATTTTATTTTTGCATCTCTCATTTTTATTATGTTTCATGAAACAACTTCTTTTCAAATTCAAAATTTTAACCTGCTGTTCCCATTTTATGGGTAAATCTGTCCCATTCATACTCTAAACTCCAATCACTTTTTCCTCACTACTCTCACCTGATTTACCCTATCCCTCTTCATCTCTCTGCTTTACTTCTATCCAGTATCTTGCTCTCCTATTCCTTAACCTACCCCTACTTATAGTCCCTTCTTTATCTTTTCTCCCCCACCCTATCCCGTTAACTTTTTTTTTCTTTTTGCTGAGGCAATTGAGGTTAATGACTTGCCCAGGGTCACACAGCTAGGGAATGTTAAGTGTCTGAGGCCAGATTTGAACTCAGGTCCTCCTGGCTTCAGGGCTGGTACTCTATGCACTGTGCCACCTAGATGCCGCCCCTCCCCCCCTTTAACTTCTTTCTGAATTTAGAATACTTTTATGCTCTTGTAGATATATATGTTGGTCCCTTTTTAAGTCATTCCTGATGAGAGTAAGGGTTCAGAATTACCTCTCCTCTCTGCTACTAGCTTCTTCTGTATCAATTCTTCCTTTAATGTTTCATTGGATTGAGATAAATCCAATCCATAAATAGGTTTAGGTATTTGTTTGTTTTTTAGAATCACCCAGTCACATTCAACTTCACCCAAGCCTTTCTTTCAAACAAACCCAAACAATAACGACAATTATAAAAGTACTGTTAATATATATATAAACAATTTGATCTTATTGAATCACTTATAATTAATTCTAATATTTACCATATATTTCTCCTGCACGTTTTATGTAAAATTTCTCCTTCAATTCTGGGGATTGTGTCACAAAATCCTGAATGTCTTTGAGGTTTTAAATTTCTATTTTTTTCACTTTGCTAGTAAGTTTCCTTGGTCATAACCCCAACTCTTTTGCTTTATAGAATACAATATTTCAAGACCTATAGTCCTTCAGTATAATAGCTGTTAGGTCTTCTGCAAATCTTATTGTAATCCCAAGATCCTTAAATTGTTTTGTTTCCTTGTTGCTTTCAAAATTTTCTCCTTAACTTGGGAACTTTGAAACTTGGCCACAATGTTCCTATAGGTTTTCTTCCTAGGATCTCTTTCAGGTGATCAGTGAATTTCTTTTTTCTATTGTTACTTTGTCTTTTGTTCTAGAATTTCAGGGCAATTTTTCTTATTTTTTTCCTTGATTAATTTATGATTCTTGATTAAAATAAATAAATAATATTTAATAAGGGATTGTTTTTATTAATAACAATGTTCAGGCATGCCAATTATTCTTATGCTTTCTCTCCTGTTCTTCAGAGTGGTTGTTTTTGATGGTTCACATTGTTTTCCATTTTTTAATTCTTTTAATTCTATTTTATGATTTCTTGATGTCTTAGAACTTTATAAGCTTCCCTTTGCCCAATACAAGTAAGTTTTCATGAAATTATTTTCTTCTTTAAGTTTTGTTTCTCTATTTTTCAGCCTGTTGATTTTCTTTTCACAATTTTATTGGATTGTTCTTACTTTTTTCCCTAATTTTTCCTACATCTCTCTTATTTGATTTTAAAAGTCCTTTTTAATTTTTTTGCTTAATAACTATTTTTATTCTTAGGACCATTTGATGTTTCTCACTGACAAAAAAAAAGTAGGTTTTTTTTTTCTAGCTCTATTACCTCCCTCTCTATACAAACCCATATTGTTTGTATCCCCACATTAATTATCTATGGTTGTGTCCTTTCTCCTTTGCTTAATTATTTATTCATTTATTGTTTTATTTTGTTTTAACAGCTATTAATACAATCAAATTGTTTTCCTGAGCTATGGGGAATAATTGCTCCAGCCTAAAGACCTTCTTACTGTCATTCTATGAAGTTTGTCTTAGGGCCCATTTGGCCCTCCTGAGCACTCATAGGCCAAACCTAGGGCCTCCAGCCACACTGTCCCATAAAAGGATCTTGCTCCTTGAAATCTCTCTGGTGAGCACAGTTTTCCTTTTTTGCCCTGAAAGTGAAACCGTGGACTCTGCTCTCCAAGCACCCACAGCCAAAAGGTTTCCAAACGCCCACAACAAAAAGAGTTCTCTGTCTCTTGCTACTGTATCCAGCCTGTGTGTGCTAGTTCCCTTTCCCCTCAGCTACAGTCCCAAATGTATCTAGTCAGCACAGCTATTCACAACTTCCCTCAAAAATGGAAAATCTTCCAACCTTCTCCTCCTCAGTCATCAGACCCACTCCCAACCCCCCCCACACACACACACACACAAACACTTCTGAGAGAAGAAAGTTTTTAAGGCTGGGGCTTCCTTTCAATCTAGCTGCTCCAAGAACTTGTTTGTTAATTTTACAGTTAGTTTGGAGGTCTTTGTGTTTCATCTCGGCCAGGAGGCTAGAAATCCTTTCCTGAGGTAATCTCAAATGGTTTTAGGGGAAAAACTGCTTTATCCCATAATTATTTCTGCTGCTTTATAGCCATATTCTATCTTTTTTTGTGGAGGAAATTTGGAGAGCCAAAAGTTTTCTGATCTCCTTCCCAGAATCCTCTGATGCTTGAAATTTTAAAGTTCTTTATATTGATCTGGGAGAGTTACAAGTAAAAATACTCTGACCATTCATAGATGGATGATAACTATATTAACCATGAAAAATTCAAATTCTCATCTATAGCAGTTCAATATCTGTCCTATACCTCCTTTTCACAGAAGTGCTAAGTGTATGCTAGAAATTTAGCAGACACCTTGGATCTGAGAGCCTTATTGTGACATAAAGTAAAAGTTCTTAATGGTTTCAATGTCCTTTAAAATACTTTGAAAGAGTAGCAAATGTCTAAAGATAGATATCATCAGTAAAAAAGACATGTCTGTATCAATTGAGAAGTGAAGTTTTAAGCAGAAAGGAAAAAAAAATAAAACAAGAGAAAACATTTCTCAAATCAGCTTTATCCTCATTAAGAGAGACAAATTCAAGGTTATAAACTATAATATTCGTTTTATCAGATAAAACCCAGGTTATTGTCTTCAGCTTTGGACCCCAAAATTTAAGAACATTGCTCATGTGAAGAGCATCTAAGGGAAATGATCAGAATGGTAAACATCCAGCAATATTAAGATCAATTAAAATGGGGTACACTAAACCTTATATAATGGATACTAATTGACATAGAAAACTACATATAAATAGTATGTATATGTTATTATGTTTTGTTGCTTGTGGAGGTCATTTTAATTTGGTTCCAAACTCAATCTAGAGTGGTGTGGCCACAATACTATCCTTTCTCACTGATTCAATGTTTTTCATCTCTGCTCTGATTCATGAAGTATGAGGATCATTAAAGGAACTGTGAAGATTTATACTGGAAAATGTATTAACAGTCTTAAAATATTTACAGCCTTGCCATGATTAATTATAATGATTAATAAGAATCAATAATAAGAAAGACAATAGTTGTAATAATGATTAATCATTTGATTTCAAGTTATAAAGGAAGCAAGCATGATATGGGAACAAAAATCAGAATTTTTTTTGGAAAGAAATCATCCATTTTAATGGTGGTCTTAGTCCCAGAGGTAGAAAGAGCACCAACACAACCCAACTTTGTGACCTCAGGGAAACTAGGATCCTGATCATCATTCTAAAACAGAAATGAGTGCTTTTGATCATTTACAAAAGACAGTATAGGCCAAGAAAATAGTAAACACACTTCTCCCTAGATTATACCATCTTGGAAGAATCAGAAACTTATGACAGAATTATTTCTGAAAACAGCCACAGAAAACCTTGAAGCTTGGAACAGTACTTTCTCTACTCTAGAAGTAGACCCCCATGTTAACTTATAGTTAAAAATCAAGAAAGAGGATGGAAAAATGAGAAAAAAAATATGACTATGGTGATAGGGAAGATCAGAACATAAACTCAGAAAAAGAAAAAAAAGAGTAAAAACTGCGATATTCAAAGGCTAAAAGCAAAACTATGAATTGATCTCAAGCCATGGAAAAATTCAAAAATAATTTTTAAAAATCATGTAAGAGGTGGAGGGAAAAAATGAAAAGAGAAATGGGAATGATGCAAGAATATTATGAAAAAAGTCTAGTTAAAGGAGACAAAAAGTGGAAAATATCAATATATTTGTCTATATCTATATCAATCTATATATATATGTTTCTTTTTCTCTATATGAATAACAATAATTATAATAATGATTAATTATTTTGTTTCACTACAGAGGGTAAAATTATAAGTAACAGTGGAAGTTATAAAGGTTTATAACTATATCTCTTTATCTATATATATAAAACTTTTCATATACATATGTATATATATATACACATATAGAATTGATCTAATGATAAAAGAGGCACAAAGATTCACTGAAAAGAAGAATTTCTTAAAAACAGAACAGGTCAAGTGGAAAAGGACACAGTGTGAAAGGATCATTGAAGAAAATAATTCCTTGAAAATTAGAACTGGAAAAGTTTCAGATAATGAGTCCATGAGACATCAAGAAACAATAAAACAAAATTAGGAATATGGAAAAAATAGAAGAACATGTAAAATATCTTCTTGGAAAAACCCTTTTGAAACATAGATTCATAAGAGATAATTTAAGAATTATTGGAGTACTTTAAAGCCATGATCTAAAAAGAGCCTAGGTGTTGCCTTTCAATAAATATCTAAGAAAACTGAACTAACATTTTATAACCACTGAGTGAAAAATAAACTGAAAAAATCCACAAATTTCCTCCTGAAAGAGATCCTAAATGAAAACTCCAAGAAATATTATAGCAAAATTCCAGTTTCCAAGATAAGAATAAAATAGTGCAAGAAACCCAAATTTATTTTAAATCAAATATTTGAAGCTGCAGTCTGGATAAATTAGATTTGGTAGTTTCTATATTAAAGAATTGAGAGACTTGGAATATGGTATTCCAGAAGGCAAAGGAACTAGAATTACTACCAACAATCTCCTACTCAGCAAAAATGATTGTAATATTTCAGGATAATAATATACATTAATATATTGAAATGTATAAAACTTTAATGCATACCTGTGGGAAAAACACAGAGATGAACAGAAAATTCATCTTTCAAATACAAGACTCAAAAGATACATAAAAAGACAAACAGGAATGAGAAATCATAAAAGATTCAGATTCAATAAGTTTAAATTATTCACATTTCTAAATAGGAAATGCTACCTCTAATGCCTAAAATCTTTCTTTTTATTAGGGCACTTAGAATTAGTATATTTAGAGAGAGGCCATATATGAGTTGAATATGATGATATGGTTATCTTATAAAAGGGATGGTGACAAAGAGGAATGAACTGAGAAAAGGGGAAAAGGGGGTGTAGAAAGCGATAAATTGTCTCACATAAAAGAAGCACAGGACAGCTTTTATAATGGAGAGGAAGATGAGGGACATAGAGAGAGCAAGTGAATCATTCTCATAATTCACTCAAAAAAATAACATTCATATTTACATAAATAAATCTGTATTATTTATTTTAAAAAAAAGTTAGAGAAGAAAAGAAGAGAAGGAGAGGGACTTACAAAAGAAAGGCCAGATTTGTGAAGATAAAAGTCAAAAACAAACAAAAGAACAAAACACTTTTGAGAATGGACAGGGTGAAAGAAGACAAATAATAGGCTAAACACGGAGAATGTAAAGATAAAGGAAAATACATAATTATTATCAACAATTGTGAAAATTCTCTGATAAAGATCTTCTTTCTTAAACAGACAATAGACTCAGTTTTATAGAAACAGAAGGCATTATTCATCTAATAGTCAATGAATAGACAGTTTTCAGAGAAACTAATCAGAGATATCTATAATTTTATGAAAGTATAACAAATCATGACTAAGATTAGGGAAATATAAATTAATACAATTCTACCTATAAAGTTTCCTTATGTCAGAAAAGGGAAATGACAAATGTTGGAAAACAGGGAGTGCAAATTTATATGCTCTAATGCCATTTTGAATCTGTATGTTGATTCAACAATCCAGTAGAATAATTTGGAACATGCCTAAAGGGCTATAAAACCAAGCAGTATCACTCATAGTTCTATATACCAAAGAGATAAAAAGAAAGAAAGAAAGAAAGAAAGTTTGTATATGAACAAAAATATTTATAATACCTATTTTAGTGGTGGCAAAGAATTTGAAATTGAAGAGGTGGGGAATTGGGGAATGACTGAGCAAGTTGTATATGATTGTGATAGAATATTATCATGGTATAAGAAATTATGAGCAGAATGCTCTCAAAAAAAACTGGGTTAAGACTTATATGAACTAATGCAAGGGCAAATGAGCAGAACCAGGAGAATATTAGACAGTGACAGCAATATTGCATGATTAACAATTGTAAATGAAAGCTATTTTCAGCAATATAGTGATTCAAGATAATTCTGAAACACATGATAAGAATAATATCCATTTCCAGAGAAGGAACTAATGAAGTCTGAATGAAGATTGAGTTTTTTTCCCGTTTATTTTCTTTACTTTTTCTTATTTTTGTCTGTGTTCTTTCAAAATATAATATGAAATTGTGTTTTTTTCTTGATTGTACATGTATATCCTATTTCAATTACTTGCCTTCTCAAAAGGGGTGAGGTAGGGAGAGAATTTTGAATTAAAAATATTATTTAAAAATCATCAAATGAACAAATGTTAAATATTTCTCCATGTATTTGGAGGAAAACAAAATAATAATCTTTAAACTGACCTTCAAAAAGATTGTTTTTACTACCAGGAGGTAATCTGAATACCCAATAATGGATTGGTTCCCAGAACTTTTCCTAAGCATTCCCTCTTTGATTATTTTTGAAGAAAACACATATACACATATATATACATATATATAAACATATTTGCCTATAAATATGTGCATTTGGATATATATTATTTATAAATAATAATAAACAATTCTAGTAAATAAGCATTATTTATAAATGATTGATTCTCTGGTTATTAAATTGTTATCTTCTCAGAAAATCTAGACCATTTCTTCATAAAAGGTCAAAATAAAATAAATGGAAATTTATGAAAGCAATAAAACAAAACCTATTTTCTCTAGGGGAATCAGAAGCGGAGCCATCTGTTGTCAGCAAACACATTCTATTGGGATTCCCTAATGAGGAATCCCCAGTGAAAATAAGCAAAGATTTTAGCAAGCTGGTCTTTGTCTACACCTGGTTAAAATAGATGACAAATTAATATTGCTAAATTTCTCAAGGACTGCAAAGATAAAGCTTGCAATAGAAAGACAGAAATTTAGTAATGATTTCCCTCATTATTTTCTTTTGCCCCTAGTGAGTTTAATTAATTAAATAATTTTGATTAAAATAAACATATTCCAAATATTTTCATCTTCTCTTTCCCCATTCATTGAGAAGGTAAACAACTTATTAATTAATGTGGAATCAAGCAAAACATATTTCCATATTAGCCATATTGCAAAAAAAGAAAAGAAAAAGGAAATGAAAAGTTATACTTTATTTTTTCAGTCAGAGTTCATCAGTTCTCACTCTGGATGTGATAACATTTGTCATCATGAGTCCTTCAGAATGTATTGGCTCATTGCATTGATCAGAGTAGCTAAGTCTTTCAGTGAACATTTTTGTAATATGGGGGCTACTATGTACAATGATCTCCTGACTATTATGCTTTATCAGTTTATATATGAAACCCCATGGCTTTTCTGAAATCATCTCCCTCATCATTCCTTACAGCATGATAATATTTCATCACAAATTTATACAACAACTTGTTCAACCATTCCCCAGTTGGTAAGCATTATCCCAATTTTCAATTCTTTATCATCATTAAAAGAACTGCTATAAGTATTTTTACATGAGCATTTTCTCCATTCTTTGTTCTCTCTGGTCTACAGACTTAATATTAATAAGCAATTTTCTACACTTAAAGACACATCAGCATTGCAAAATATTTGAAAACTTATTTATCACTAAATATGTATCAAGTTTTCACTATGAATCTGGCACCACAATGTTCATATACCTTAACATTAGAGTTTTCATCTAAATAAGAGGAAACAACATATGTCCATATATACATATGTACATATATATGTGTGTATATATAATACATATACACATACACACATACATATATATGTATATATAAAATTGTCTCTGTTTAGGAAGTGACAAAAATAAGAAAATATTAAAAAATTGAAAGTATATATGTACATGTATGTGTGTATATAATACATATGCACATACATACATGCATACATGTACATATATATATGCATATATAAGATTGTCTCTCTTTAGGAAGTGACAAAAATAAGAAAATATAAAAAAAATTGAAAGGCAAAAAGAACAGTGACCAGTCGGTGAAAATAGAATACACCCAAGAATCAGTCTTGCTGAAAAATAGGATGGAGCCAAAAAAATAAATAAAAGACTTCATGAGACCACAAGAATTAATCTCACAAATTCAAGAATTTCAAATAATACAGATGAATGAAAATTTTGAAATTCAAATACGAATCAGGGAAAAAACAAGTAGAATTTGAAGACAAAAGTAATAATGCTTCATTTAATAAAAGGAGAAGAATCACATGTGCCTTTAAAATCCTTTGGTCTTTTAAGAATCACAGACACAATTATTGTAAGAATGGGGCTGGTTAAAAACATTTAAAGCCAAAAGAAGAATTTATATTTGATCCTGGATTCATAAGAAAGCAATTGGAGTTTATTGAAGAGGGGATATGTAATTAGACTCGATATTTGGGAAGATTGATTTAATAGCAGAGTTGATCGATTGGACATTTTGGGGAGAGAAATTATTCAGACATGTCAATAAGTGGGCCATTGCAAAATACCAGGTGTGAGGTGATGGAAACCTGAATCAGACTGGGTGCAGTGTCAGAAAGGAAAGGTAATGCATACAAAAGGTATTGTGAAGGTAAAATTGACAGAATTTGACTTAATTGCATATTCAGGGTGGTGAGAGTGAGAAGCCTAGGATTAATGTCTAGGTTGTAAGCCAGGGTTTATCTGGAAGAAGATGGTAATCTCCACTGTAACAGAAGCCAGAAAAAGAGGAGGGATGTAGGAAAAAGCAAAAAATTCAGTTATGAACATTTTGATTCAATATATCTAGAACAAAGATATATAGATATAACAAAGTGAAAGGCAGTTTGAGATACAAGGCTAAAATAGTAAGGAGAGAGAATTGATCTGGAAAGAACA
Organism: Myrmecobius fasciatus; assembly: GCA_023553655.1. NCBI lineage: Eukaryota > Metazoa > Chordata > Mammalia > Dasyuromorphia > Myrmecobiidae > Myrmecobius > Myrmecobius fasciatus. The sequence continues at coordinate 11,367 of JAJPUD010033281.1, forward strand.
TATGAGAATTATATAAAAATGATAATTGAATTCATAGGAGCTAATTAAATAACAAGGTCAAATGGAATAGAGGGAAAAG
>JAJPUD010033282.1:0-11445 GCA_023553655.1 Myrmecobius fasciatus
GGGGATTATGGTAGTTGTCTTTAAGCATTTAAAGAATTGCCACATGGAAGATGGATTATACTTGTCCTTTTTGTCCCCAGTTGACTCAACTAAGAGCAATGGATTCAAGTCTCAGGGAGGAAGATTTAAATCTGATTTATGGGATATACTATGTTTTTTCTACAACCCATTCCTATGTCTAATACTGCTCTTTCTTTTACTTCCCCAATTCTCACAGAATGATTGATATAATTTATGTCTGATGACACTACTGATTTTCAAGGTGTTTTCTTGCAAACTGGTCTTGTCCAGTGTTGAGCTATTCTTTCTACTTTGCTGAGATTTGCTGCTTATCAATAGCAACTTCACTTGGCAACTTTATTCTGCCATCTCATAGTCTCTTGATGAATTTCAGGAACTTTGCACCCCTTCCACTATAGTGGATCCATTGAAATATGAACATAAAAATTATAAATTATAAATGGATTGACCGCTAGACTTTGTTAGATTAGTTTGAGTTAATGTTCATGGCAATGTGGAGGAAGCTAAGGGTATAGGGTTGGTCATATAGTGAATAAAGCACTGAATCTGGTGTCAGAAAAAAACCTCAGTCCATATTTAGGCACTAACTATGTGACTCTTCTAAGTATCTCAACCTTTGTATGTACTCATCAGAGAAGGTGCTGTGCTCTATGAGCAAAGCAGAATTGAATTAACTCAGAAGAAATGTTAGATTTGCAAATACCCCCAAAAGTTTATAGGGACTATTTGTGTTTGACTTTGGCAGAGTACTCCAAGCTCATATTGCTCTGATCAGCCATAGTTGAATATAGTGTAATTTGACAATAATATAGTGAAGTCATTTTGGTACTCTGAGAACGAAAGACACCAACCAAGCTTTGTCTAGCCTTGTTTATTCATGTATGAAATAGATATAATGATAATACTATGTCACAAGATTTTTTTGAGAATAAACTGAGAAAATATTTGTAAAGCACTTTACAAACCTTACCGTGTTATATAATTGCAAGCAATTATTATTAACTTTTTCTATTTCCTGATGACATCCCATATGGGTACAAGTTTCTCCTGAAATAGCACACCTAGAAATTGAATATTACTTTTTAATCCAACAAAGTAAACCTGGAAAAGTAACAGCCTCAGCCACATGAGGCCACATCAGGATGGCTGAATTTAGAATGCTAAGCTTGGTGTCATGATGCCTAAGTTCAAATCCTAGTTCTAACTATTACTACTTGTGTGAAGTCCAGGCAGGATCTTGAGTATGTCACAAGATTTCTCTGTCTCAGTATGATCACTAAATTTACCTCTAAGTCAAAATCCATGTTCTTATTAATTATGAATGAATATGCATTGAACAGAGCACATATTGTTCTTGTTGAGTTGTTTCAGTTGTGTCCAACATTTTGTGATCTCATTTGGAGTTTTCTTGGCAAACATAATGGAATAGTTTGCCATTTTCTTTTCTAGTTCATTTTAAAGATGAGAAAACTAAGTCAAACAGGGTTAAGTGTCTTGCCCATGATCACAGTGCGAGTAGAATCTAAGGCTAGATTTGAACACTGGGAGATAAGTCTTATGACTCCAGTCCTGGCACTCTATTTCATGTGCCACTTAGTTGCCCAGAGCTATGCTTTTCAGAACTATTTCTTTGACATTTAAAGACTTTTGTAATATAACTTCAACTTAATTTCCCATATATATTCACCATCTCTTCATGTCCAGCTAAAGTAGGATTCTTGATGAACCATGCACCTAACATTCTATCTCCTGTCTCCATGCATTAGCATAGGCTATCTCCCAAATCTGGAATATACTTCCTCTATCTCTTTGAGTACTTAGGTCCATCAAAGCTCAGTCAAATACTACATTTTACAAAATGTCTTTCCTGACTTTCCTAATTGCTAATACTTCTGCCTTCTCATAAATATGAGACAGAGAGACAGAGAGAAACAGAGACAGAAAGACAAAGACAGAGAGAGATTGACAGAAATAGAGAGAGATTGACAGAAATAGAGAGGCTGACAAAGAGAGAAAAAGAAAGAGAGAGAGAAAGAGAGAGAGAGAGAGAGAGAGAGAGAGAGAGAGAGAGAGAGAAAGAGAGAAAGAGAATGAGGAGGGAAGAGAGGAAAGGAAGAAAGAAGGGAGGGAAAGATTTGGAGAAAGAGTAAGGCTATATGACAAATCATGTAGTAGATAAAGTTTTGGAGCTAAAGTCAAGAAGACCTGAGTTCTAATTCAGTCTCAGGCAATATATGCACACATGTATATGTACTATACATGCATGTTTCCCCTGACGGAGTATAAATTTCCTGAGAGCAAATGCTTAATGAATATTGGCTAATCAATAGCAATCTAGAAAGACCTTCAAAGAATAGCTAGTCTATTTGTCTCATTTTGCAAATGAGTAAACTGAAGTCTGGTGAACTGAAATGAATTGTCCAAGTTCATTCATCTGGTAAATGGCAGAGCTGGGTGTTCAAGCACTGGAGTTCTGACTTCAAAATTACTCTTTGATGCAATATATTTATTCTAATCCTAGCCTCCCTAAAAAACAAAAACAAAATCAAGATGAAACAGATTTTGTTGTTTTGTTATGTATCATACATGTTAAAGGAATGTGAACTTTCTGATTTCCTTACATGATTATGATTTGGGGAAAGATTACATATGTACATTTGGTCTTGTGAAATCTCTTGGCAACAACAGGATCTGGTATCAAATTTGCTCAGTGACATTTTGTACTTTTGTGACGTTTAATTTTCCTTTGTTAGTGTTTTAATTATATGGAAACTAACTCTATGTCATATAGGCATGAAGGACTAAGGAATTTTTATTTGTCCTTTGCTCTAAACATGTTTGTAACTATTGTCACAGAAACAATAAGAAAAAAGTTATCTTTATCACTTATAAAAGAATATGGGAAGGTCATTAAGATTTTTATTTTTGGTAGCGTAGAGAAGACCATAGAGTATAATGAACTGATTGGGAAGTTCTGAAGTTTTTTTCTTTTATTTTTAAGGTAAGTTTGGCAGTTCTGCCTTATGAAAAACTAAAAGGAAAAACAAAAACAAACAACCCCCTTCCCCAAAACACCATGCATAACAGGAAGTTTCTCTGCCTTTTATATATCTACTTCTAGGTAGCACACTATCTGTACCAAAGAACACAACAACAAATGCCAGGCTTTAATCAGAAGGGTATTGGCTGTGTAGGAAACTTTCAGATCATTTGCTCCCTCCTAACAATATCATGCAGATTCCTTTCTGAATATCAATGCCTAGACCTTTGCCCTGATTTTGAAGAGAAGGTTGCAAAGCAGTGAAGATGAACCGTGATTCTGGGTAAGGTTAACATTCTTTCTCTGTGTTCAGAGAAGGGAAAAAAGGGCAGAAGAGTTAAGGTCTTCAATCTAATTTAATTCTTTAATGAAAATAAGAATTAGAATCCCTGTAATGTGGAACTAACCTTCCTCTAGGGTCAAGTAAAAATTGTTTTTTCTTCAAATGTATCTTGGTAATGCTGACTGCCCAAGGCTATCTGAAAGATGGAGTGAAACCTATTAGTGTGAGAAGCAGTTGAGTATTTTTCAAACCTTAAACAGTGACTTTGAGCAAGACTCTCTCTCCCTTTGAAGAGATATAAGCACTAATTATTTTTTGTACAAAGAACATTTGATCATTTTCTTCTGTATTTTCTTTTTGTAGAACTGACAAGATACATATTTTTTAAAAAAAATCCTTTATATCTACTATGATTTGAAACCTCTGGCCCTCTGAAGTATTTAATTTTGAATATTAAAATCATGGATTTGTTTGAGGAGCAATAATATCCCTAAAGAATTTATATTCCTTATCTTCAAATATAATTATGAAGACTCTCATTGGATTGCAATTTTAATTGAGTTTTTTTTTATTTAACCTCATAGGTGAAAAGACTAGACTTACAAAACTTTTGCTTTATATTATTCTCTTCCTTCATACAGATATCAACAAAGATACAATGTTATACAGGGTACAAATCATGGAAATCAAAGTACATTCCCAGAGCAGCTTTGATTTATGCTAATAATGCACTTCTTTAAATAAAAAAGTCATAGTGATCACATCTCAGAGATGCATGCAATGTGATATTTGATCATTTTATTTAGTCTGTCTTTCTAAAGAAAGGCTATCAAAAGACATTTATATTAGCCTGCTTTTAAGTATATTGCATGACAAAACTTTGACCATACTCACACACAAACATAATGTTGAAGCAATTAGGGTACAGTGACTTGCCCTGAGTCACATAACTAGAAAGCAGTAAGTGTCTGATAGATTCAAACTCAGGTCCTCCTGACTTGAGCCCAGGTGCTCTATCCACTGGGCCATCTAACTAACCCCTGACCATTCTTTTTTTTTTTTTTTTTTTGCTGAGGCAATTGGGGTTAAGTGACTTGCCCAGGATCACACAGCTAGGGAATGTTAAGTGTCTGAGACTCAGGTCCTCCTGACTTCAGGGCTGGTGCTCTATCCACTGTGCCACCTAGCTGCCCCACCTAGCTGCCCCACCTAGTTGCCCCACCCTTGACCATTCTTAAGAAGCTTCTTAAATAGTCTGATCTATTATATAAAAAAAAAATTATAAATGATTTAATCCAAATCCTTTCCCTCCCCTTATTTTCATTTTCTTCTTTCAGCTTACCACATATAGTCTTTGCAGAAGTGATATTAAACATTTTTTCTTGCAATTTTGCTTTCAAAACATAATATTAATAATTAATCACGACCTTTATTAACACCTTTCATAACTATATCCCTTTAGATCTTTGCAGGAAGTTGACTTTTTTGAGGCTCAATATGTGAAGAAGCAACATGAAGAACAATAGAAAGAATTCATATTACTTTGGATGAGGATAAACACTCTTAACTGGGTTTGGAGAATTTATAGAATAAATAAATACATATTTATACAATATAGTCTGCCTTTTTATCATTCCATTCAGGTCTCACTTTATCATATTAATTTATAGGGCTCTTGAATGTTAATAATTCTCTGTGTTTGCATTGACTTCTATTTAATTTTATATGGCTCTAGTTTATACACCAAGATATTATGTTTTCTTTTCTTTGACAGTTAATAAATTTATTAAATGCCTACTATGTGCCAGGCACTGTATTAGGTAATCTAATGAAGAAGTGTAGCAGAGTCAAGATTATGGGGTCAGAGAAGCAATAGTATCTTCTTCTCTTCAATACCTCTTTCACAAAGAATTAGAGAATAAGTTAGACTCAATTATGATTAAGAAAGTGAAGAAAGAGTGTGTCACTGTTCCCATCTAGAATAGCTTAGGGACATAGACAGAGAGGTTTGCCAAAATTTGGGCAGAAATTTGGCCAGACATGCATGATGGAAATAGTGGGGAGCATTCTAGCTCCCAGAGACTGAGAGAGGACCAATTTAGGATGCCAGAAAGGCTTCCCAGGGGATACTTCAACAAGGTCTAAGTGCAAGAACAAGTTCCATTTGGCTACTTAGATACCCATCAGCCAGGGTCAGGTCATGCATATAGGACAAAGTTAGGGAAGAAAGATATGAAAAAATAATTAACAGTTTTGAAAAAGAATTATAAAACCATACTTCTTGAAAATAACTATTTGAAAATTAGTTATCCAAATGTGTATTGACTCCATAAGACATCAAGAAATAACAATGTCAAAACAAAAAAAAATAGAAGAAAATGTAAAATGTCTCATAGGAAAAACTGCTGAACTAGGAAAAAAAAGATCAAGGATCAATAATTTGAGAATTATTGGATTGCTTAAGTGTCATGAATAACAACAAAAAAAGAAACTAGCTATCATATTTTAAGAAATAATAAAATTGTCCAGATATATGAAACCACAGGGCAAAGTAGAAATTAAAAGAATGCTCCATTCTTGAAAAATATCCCCAAATGAAAACTCCCCCAAATAATATAGACAAAATCCAGAGATCTCATATCACAGAAAAAAAATACCACAAGTAATCAGAGAGAAAGAATCCAAAAAGAAAAGAGTCACAGAGTAAATTAGTAGTTACCAACATTTTAAAGTAGAGAGCTTGGAATATGATATATTAGAAAGATTTGGGTTCAAAATGAAGAATAACTTTCCCAGTATGTTCTATGGCAGGAAAACAACGCACATTTAATCAAATGATCAACTAACTTATAAGCATTTCTATTGAAAAGACCAGAAATAAGTAAAAATTTTACATGTAAATAGGGGAGTCAAGAAAAGTATGAAAAGACAAAAATGAGTGAAAAAAATTAGAGATTAAATATGGATATGTAAAGATTCTTAGGACTTTTTCATTAGCAAGGATCTAACAATTTGACAGAGATCTTGGGTTTAAGTCCCTTTGATTTAGGTGATCTTTTAAAAAGAAATGAAATGAGTAACAATAATGGAATGAGAAATGTCGAAAATAGAAGGATAGGAAACATATCTCATTAAAGAGGAGCACAAGAAGAAGGTTTGAAATTTATTGCAAGAATCAATAAATTGAAGCAGATGATAGGTGAAGCTCACTCTCATCTGTACAGATTAAAGGAGGGAAGAACACAAACACACACACAGTGAGAGAGAGACAGAGAGACAGAAGCAGAGAGAGAGATAGAGGGACAGAGAGATAGAAACAGAGAGTTAGGTATTGAAGTATATCATACACCAAAGTAAATAGGAAAGAAAGGGATTAACCAAAAGAGGGTAGTGGTAAAGTGGAAATATTAATCAGAAACAAAACAAACTCTTAAAAGAGGAGTGAGGAGAAAAAAAGAGAAAGATATGGTAGAACAGAACAGAACAAAGGGAACTACACAGCAATCATAAATGTGAATGGAATGAACTCATCCATAGAATGAAAGAGGATAGCAGACTGGATTAGAAATCAGAATACACCAATATATTGTTTATAAGAAATACAAGTGAAACAGAATGATAAAGCCAGTATTAAAATAAAGGGCTAAAACAAAATCTTTTACACCTTAGCTGAAGAAAAACAAAAAAGCAAGAGTAGTGGTCATATTCTTAGCCAAAACAAGAAAGACAAATGATAAGTATGAAATTATATTTTGTTGAAAAGTAATAAATTAATATCAATACTAAACCTATATGTACCAAGTTTCATCACACCTAAACTCTTAACAGCAAAGTTGAATTAGACACAGGAATAAATAGACAATAAAAGCATAATAGTGACAGATCTCAATTTACTTCTTCAGACCTAGACAATTAGAACTACTAAAAATAATAATAAAGGAAAAGTTAAGGGCATGAGTAAAATTTTAGAAAGGGTTAAATAGATTTTTTTTTTAGAAAAATAGGTATACCTCTGGAGAATATTGAATGTAAATATAACAGAGTATACCTATCCTGTTGTGCATAACACATTTCCAAAAATTGACTATCTATTAGGGCATATAAATCTGATAAACAAATTCAGAAAAGCAGAAATGTTAAGCAAATCTTTTACAAACTATAATACAATAAAATTATTTTAAATAAAGGACCCATGAAACAGACTAAAAATTAATCTAAAACTAAATAAATGAATTCTAAAGAATGGATGAGTCAAAGAACAAATTAGAAACAGCCAATAATTTCATTAAAAATAAGGCAACAATGGCACAAAATACCAAAATTTATGGTATGCACCCAAAATAAATATTAATGGAAAACTTTTAAAATCAAGTTCATTAATAAATAACAGAAAGGAAAAACAAATCAACCAATTGGACATGGACCTAAAAAAATACCCACTAGAAACAAAATTAATTAAATTAAAAAAACATTTAAATACCAGAATAGAAATTCTAAAAATCAGATAAGCAATTAAGAAAATGGGAAGTTAAAAAAATCAAACATTGAATTAAATAAAATATGGAAGTTTTTAAAATAATTTTTTGACAAAATATGAGACAAATTCCTGCTAAAAACACTAGAAAATTTTGGAATAAAATACAGTTCTACTACTTTGACAAGTGATAATCATCCAAAACCATAAACATTGCCTATAATAAATGTCAATGAAAAGATTTTCCACAAAGATCAGAGATGATGCAAATGTGTCCACTATCAGTGTTATTGTTCAGTGCTATAATAAAAATATATCTAATACAACAAGAAAAAGAAATCAAATAAAATATCTACAGAGAAAACAAAATTTCAATTTTTGTAGATGACATGATGGTTTACTTAGGAAAGCCTAGAGCATCAACAAAAACTCAAAAAACTAAGGAAAAATAATAACGTTGGTATAATTGCACAAATAATCTTAATTCCTGTATATTGCCAACAAAATTTAGAAGGGATAGAAAAAAAAATTGCATTAAAGAACTACCTGTCCAATTGCAAGCCACTCACATGAACATTTACAGGCAAAATTATAAAACATTTCACACAAATACTAACCTGTATGATGAAAATGACCATACTATTTAAATTAATTTGCTTTTTCATTGCCATACTAGACTACCAAAGAGCTAAAAGAAATCATTTGGAGAAAAAAAAAAAGACTTCAATTTCAAAATAAATGAAAAAAAAATTCGGAAAAGGGCCTAATCACATTAGATTTCAAATTCAAATGAAAGAGTATAATCATAAAAAAATAATCTGACACTGGATAAATAATAAGTTAAGCATTGGACTTATTAGGTGCAGTACACAGAATTAAGGTTTAAAAAATGCAAAGATCCCAAGTACTAGAGGAAGAACTCACTATTCAGCAAAAACTGTTGGGGAAACTGGAAAGTAATCTCAGCAAAAGTAAATATAGAGGAACATCTCACAAAAATTACTCACAAAAAAATAAAGTTTAAATCCACCACAGGAATTGAATATAGAGAGTCACAGCATAAGCAAAGTATTAACACACTAGAAGAATTACTTGTCAGCTCTATGGATCAGGAGAGAGTTCATGACCAAACAAGAGACAGAGAATTTCACAGAACATTAAATGGTAGATTTGATTACATTTTTAGATAATTGCCCTTACAAAATGAAACTAAAAATTGAAGAAAATACTTCTAGTAATTTTCTAAGATTTCTAGGATTTCTAAGATTTCTAAGATTGAGTCAAATATACAAGAAGAGTTATTTTCCAATTGCTAAATGGTAAAAGGTTAAGAAAATATCATTTTAAGAGAAAAAATCCAAGCTGTTATCAACCATGTGAAAAGATATTCTAAATCATTAATAATTAGAGAAATGCAGTTAGATTAAAAATGGATAATTTTGATTATATTGAGTGAAAAATAGTTTTGTGCTAATGAAACAAAAAAGCAGGAAATTGGAAGGAAATTTTATTAATAGTTTATCAGGTAAACATTTCAAATCTAAACTACATAAACAAAATTGAAAATCTACAAGAATATGAATCATTCTCGAACTGATAAATGTTCAGAGGATACAAAGAGGTAGTTTTCATGAAGAAATAAAAGAAAATTAAAGTCATATGAAAAAATATTCTAAATTATTATTGATTAGAGAAATGTGAATTAAAATACTCTTAACCACTGAATTGTCTGATAGAAGGAAAGTGACAAATGTTGGAAGTGATGTGGAAAATTTGGAGCAATAATTCATTGCGTGTGGAATTATGAATTGATCCAACCATTTTGGAGAATAATCTGGAATTTTACCCAAAGAGTTATTAAACTACCCATATCCCTTTGCTCTCTAATATCACTACTTAGTCTATTTCCAAAGATGATTAGACAAAAAGAAAAAGAATCTACATGTTATAAAATATTTATACTGGCTCTCTTTGTGGTTGCAAAGAACTGGAAATTGCAGAAATGTCTATCAACTGGTGAATGGCTGAATAAATTGTTGTATATAGTTATGATGGAATGTTCCTATACTATAAGAGAACTTTGAAAAGATTCTGGAAAGATGGTGGAATAGGTCAGAAAATTCCAAGCTTTCCAGATTTCCCCCACAAAGAAGACAAAATAGCACCTTAGAGTGAATGCAGAGTATTAAATTGAATAATATTAAAAAATTAAATAATATTTCAGACAATCTAAGAAGATAGAAAGATACCAGGATGTAAGTTAGGCTAATGTGAATTAGCTTCCAGGCTAGCTTCACTAAAACAGCAAGGGGTCATGGGATTAGCTGGGTTGGGAAGCTAGCTTGGCCCCAACTTAGGAAATTTCACATTCCAGAAAGTGTGAGGAATTGGACATCTAGTCAGGTGTTTCAGTGGAGAAAAACTGAAGGAACTGCTGCTGCTAAGGGACACCAAACACAGCTGTGTAGCTCTTATGGAGCCCAGGGTGTGAAGGAACCAGCATATTGCATGAGCATAGAACTAGTTGGGCAAAAAAGCCTCTCTTACCCCAAAGAGTAATGTGAAATAGTTACCCGTCCAACAAAAATTTGTAAAATAATTTAAAAAATACTTTAAAAATTGAAAGAGAGAAATTGAAGTAATTAAAAAAAGAAATATTCAGGAAAAAAAAGAAGATTATGAAAAGAAAGTCAATCAACTGGAGGAGATACAGAATCTTAAAAAGAAAATGATATTTTGAAACTTCAGTTTGGGGCAGGGGAAGACAACAGAGTTATGAGACTAAGAAATAATAAAACAAAATGTAAAAAATGAAAAAAATAGAAGATATGAAACATATTTTTAAAAAAATTATCTATTTAAGCTTTTTATTTTCAAAACATATGCATAGATAATTCTTCAAAATTAACTCACAAAATCTTGTGTTCCAATTTCCCCTCTCCTTCCCCCTTTATCTCTCCTAGGTGGCAAGTAGCCCAACATATGTTAAAAATGGTAGAAATATATGTTAAATCTAACATGTGCATACATACATACATATATATATATACACACACACACATACAATTATCTTCCTGCACAAGACAAATAAAATCAAACTGGAAAAAATGAGACAGAAAATAAATTGCAAGCAAATAACAACAAAAATAGTGAAAATGCTACATTGTGAAGCACACTTAGTTCCCACAGTCCTCTATCTAGTTGTAGATGGCTCTCTTCATCACAAGATCATTGGAACTGGCCTGAATCACCTGATTGTTAAAGACAGTACTGTCCATCAAAAAAGATCATTGTGTAAACTTGTTACCATGTACAGTGATGTCCTGGTTCTGCTCATTTCACTTAATAGCAGTTCATATATGTCTTCCCAGGCCTCTCTGAAATCATCCTGCTTATCTTTCTTGCAGAACAATAATATTCCATAACATTCATATAACGTAGCTTAATCAACCATTCTTTAACTGATGGAAATCCACTCAGTTTCCAATTTCATGCCACTACAAAAAGGGCTCCTACAAACATTTTTACACATGTGGGTCCTTTTCCTTCCTTTAAGATCTTTTTGTGATATAATCCCAGTAGAAACACTGTTGGATCAAAGGGTATGCACACTTTGATAACTCTTTG
>JAJPUD010033283.1:0-11444 GCA_023553655.1 Myrmecobius fasciatus
CTTGTTTCACTCCTGATCTTATTGGGAATGGTTCTAGTTTGTCTCCATTACATACGATGCTTGCTGATGGTTTTAAGTAGATGCTACTAATCATTTTAAGGAAAAGCCCCTTTATTTTTATACTCTCTAGTGGTTTTAGTAAGAATGGGTGTTGGGGCAGCTAGGTTGCGCAGTGGATAGAGCACCAGCCCTGAAGTCAGGAGGGCTTGAGTTCAAGTCTGGTCTCAGACACGTAATAGCTGTGTGACCCTGGGCAAGTCACTTAACCCCAATTGCCTCAGCAAAAAAAGAAATAATAAGAAGAATGGGTGTTGGATTTTATCAAATGCTTTTTCTGCATCTGAGATAATCATATGGTTTTTGTTAGTTTGGTTATTAATATAATTGATTATGCTGATAGTTTTCCTAATATTGAACCAGCCCTGCATTCCTGATATAAATCCTGCTTGTTTATAAGGTATTATCCTGGGGATGACTTTCTACAATCTCATTGCTAATATATTATTTAATGATTTTTGCATCAATATTCATTAGGGAAATTGGTCTATACTTTTCTTTCTCTGTTTTCATCCTACCTGGTTTAGCTATCAGCACCATGTGTGTATCATAAAAGAAACTAAGTAGAAAACCTTCTTTCCCTATTTTTTCAAATAATTTATGGAATATTGGAATTAATTATTTTTTGAATGTTTGGTAGAATTCACATGTAAATCCATCTGGCCCCGGAGATTTTTTCTTAGGGAGTTGATTAATGGCTTGTTCTATTTCTTTTTCTAAAATGGGGCTGTTTAAAGAACTTTTTTCCTCTTTTGTTAACCTGGGCAATCTATATTTTTGTAAATATTCCTCCATTTCATTTAGATTATCAAATTTATTGGCATAAAGTTGGGCAAAGTAACTCCTAATTATTGCTTTAATTTCGTCTTTATTGGTGGAAAGTTCTACCTATAAGGTGGGAGAAGTTTCTCTGTGAAACCAAACATGTTTTATATTCTCTCTTAGACCCCAATCTGATTAGAGTAAGATTCACACAATGCTCATCCTCTTCCCTTTTTTCCCCCCAAATATATTAGATTTTCTTTTCCTCTTCATGAAATATTAGCTTATTTTTACCTCCTTTTTAAACCTTATTTTACCTTCTTTTTCCTCTTTTTTGTGTGATCCCCTTTCCACCTCCAGTTTATTTTTCATATTATCAAAGTAAAATCAAATTATACTCACATTCTCTAAGTATACCCATAATAGAAATGTAGTTCTCAAAAATTCTTTCCTTTTTACCTTTTTATGCTTCTCTTGAGTTCTTTGTTTAGAGATCAAATTTTTTGTTCAGATCTGGTCTTTTCATTAGAAATAGGTGAAATTCACCTATATCATTAATAGTCCATCTTCTTCCCTGAAAGGTAATGCTCATTCTAGTTGAATAGCTTATTCTTGGCTGTAATACTAGTTCCTTTGTTTTTCGGAATATCCGATGCCAGGCCCTTTGATCTTTTATGGTGGAAGCTGATCTTGGGGTCCCTGATTGTGGCTCCTCTGTATTTGAATTGTTTCTTTCTGGCTGCTGGCAATATCTTTTCCTTCGACCAATAGTTTTGAAATTTAGCCACAATATTCCTTGGGGATTTAATTTCAGGGTGTCTTTCAGGAGGTGATTCTAAAACATCAGGGCAATTATCTTTCATAATTTCCTGTAAGATAGTGTCTAGGTTCTTTTTTTCATCATGGCTTTCATGAAGTCCAATGATGCTTAGATTGTCTCTCCTAGATATATTTTTCAAATCAGTTGTTTTTCTTAGGACATATTTCACATTTTCTTCCATTTTTTCATTTTTTTTTGTTTTTGTTTGACTGATTCTTGAAGTCTTATTGATTCATTCATTTCCATTTGTTCATTTCTAATTTTTAGTGTATTATTTTCTTCAGTTACATTTTTTAGCTCCTTTTGTAATTGGCCAAGTGAATTTTTTTTTGTTCATTGCAGTCTTTTTCCATTTCACTAATTTTGTTTTTCAGTGAATTGGTATCTTTTCCATATCTCTTTTGTAGGGCATTATGTCTTTCTTGCAATGATCTCATTTCACTTCCCCATTTTCTTCTAACTCTTTTTTTAAGATTCTTTACGCAATCTTCCAGGAAAGCCTTATGAAGTGGGGACTAGCTCACGTCTCCCTTTGTGGCTTCCTCTGCAATTGCTTTACCTTAATGAACCTCAGGATCTGAGGTCTGTTCTTCTCTCTCTCCATAAAAGCTGTCTATGGTGAGAGTTCTGTTTTTTGTTTGTTTGTTTTTTATTCATTTTTAGAGTCTGAGGTCTGTTCAAAGCAAAGGCGTGACAGCTGCTTTAACTTGCCCTGTGGCAGTTCTGCTGATTTACTTCCAGTGTTGGGCAATAAGGCCCAGGTCCAGCATTCTCAGTGGTTTACAATCTATTTTTTATAAAAAGTAGATCTGCCAAAGCACCTACTTCCAACTAGGAGAGAGTAGCCTAAGAGGCTCACAGAAATTTCCCAGGTGCTTGGAAACTGCCACATTCTGAGTCTTGGCCCAGCTTCCTGCCCTGTCTCTCTGAGCTGCTGTCTGGGCTTGGCAGACTGTCTTTCTGCTGGACTGAAACAGATCTGTTCTGAAGTTCCTCCAAGGTAACTTCTTCTGGGAATGTGTTGTACTCCAAATATTTGGGGGGCTTTGGCTCCAAAATCATTTTAGAGGTTTAATCTGCTGTTGGTTTGAGAGAAAGTCAAAGGCAGTCACAGAAAGTTGTGTCTGCACTCCACCATCTTTGCTCCAGACCCCCCCCCCATTCTCAAATTCTTAAGAGAGACTTTGAGAATGTACCTGTATTGCTTTTTCTCACCACTTTGTGAGCACTTGTCCAATGTGAGTTCACCATAAAATTATCTTTTTGGCAAGCATATATTTGGCATTTGAACAAGGTAACTAGTCCATTGGAAAATATGTCAAAATTTGGCTGCCCATAGATGTTCATCAGCAAATGTGTTAATTTCATGATAACATGATTGCCTAGGCTCTGGACAACGGACAATGTTTTTAAGCTTTCCCAGTCACCAGTGGAGTGAAACTAGATTTTGTTTTTGCTCCCATGCTTTTTAGCATGATGTTTTTAGTTATGCTGTCAAAGCCTTCAATGAGCACAAACATGGAATAAAAGTTAACCACTGTACAGATGGTAAAATCTTCAACCTGAAAAGACTACAAGCCAAAACTAAAATGGAGGAAATATCATTGCAAGATTGTATGTTTGCAGATAGAGTAGTAGTAGTTGCCCTTTATGGACCCAACTAGCCAGTCTGAATTGGGCAATGCTGCTATCGCTCTTCCTTCTCTTTCTCCTCCATTTCTGAAAAAGGAAATAGAATTTTTGGTCTTATATTTTTAAGATATCTTGGAATTTGGGGAATAGATTTTCATATCCTTTTTTTCAAAAAACTTTGATAATTAATACTTCATATTGTACAGCTTTAATTTATAATTTCTTGAAATATAGCTCTGGAGATACTTAGCTATTCTTTTAAACTCAAATCGCTCAGACTTTCATGGAATGACCAATAATAACCCCTAGCCCAAGCCTCTTCAGCTCTTTGTTTGAGTTTTGATGACTCAGAGCGAGTGTAAATAGCACTGCCAGACTGATTTTTTTTGTATGATGGCAAAGAAGACCCTCTTTTGGCTTAATTCTTACCTAGCCCTTAATCGTCATGAATGGAATAAGCTGAGTGAAGAACTTTCAGGGGAATTTGGTCTTGAATTATGCCCTAATTGTGACAAGACTGAAATAACAAGCTAGAAAACTGCAGGTGTCCATTTTCTTGGATGAACATTTCCTTTCCAGTTTCCATTCTCCACCTCTTAACTAGCATTTAAGTACCTCTTTTAAAGGAGATGATGGCTTTGGGAATTCAAATAACATAATTCTCTCATCCAAGAATATCTACTTATATAGCAATTTTCTAGAAAAAGTTGAATTAAGAGTTTATTATTTGCCAGTATTCTTTTGTTTCTAGGATAAATTTCCATGTTTAAAAGTGAGATTGGATTCCTCCAGACAATGAGAGAAAAGGTCTGGGAGGGAGGAGTGATAGTTTAGGAGCTTGTGTATTAAGGGTCTATATAATCTTGTGTTTTGCACTTTGCACTTTGCACTCCTCTACTGACACCTTGTCTGTTGGGAATTGCCATTTCTCAGGAGATAATAATAAATCCTTTTTTTTTTGCTTTTTCCCTTAAGAATCTCTGATTTTAATTTGGGTATGGGTCACTGTGGCACACAACTGAATGGGCTATGCCTCTAATAAACTGAGTCCTGGGAAAAACTTTAATTTAAAAAGGCCAGGTCATCTATTATACTGTGAGGAATATCCAGTTTTTTGTGCCACTGAGCTCCATTGACTTTGGAGGAGAAGTGAGACTAATGACAACTCTTCCTCACTTACATGAAATTCACATGTAAAATCAAAATGCCAACTCATGGAATGATGTCATTGGGTCTCTTCTATAATGAAAGAAGAAAAATAATAAATATCAACAATCTTGTACTATGCATTAATTCAAGTATCATTAACATGAGACATAATTAAAGTGGAAAGAGTACTGGCATATAAAGACACACTTTCAAATTTGCCATAGAGACTTGGTAGTTGTGTGGTCTTGAGCGTATCATTTAACTTCTCTATGTTTATAAAATAGTGATCATAGTCAAACTACTTCCTTCAAAGAGTGATTGCCAAGTTCAATGAGATATTATCTCAAAATTATAAGTAATATATTCATATAAATATGAACTATTATTATTCACATAACACAAAAAACATTGTACAAAATACTTTCTAATGTCTTTCAAGTAATTTCAGGTAATTGTCTACCTTAAATAAAATTTGAATCTTTTGTTTCCCCTTAAACCTGAGTCAAGTCAAAGCAATAGTATATTATTTCAGCATTCAGGAACATAGTAGACATGAAAAATAAAATTCTAATACCAAAAGATAGAAGGAAAACTTCTGTATAGCATGATGAGGTGGCTGGCATCCAGAGCCTTCCAGGGTATCACAGGTGAAGAGGTTGGTTATTCATTTATTCAACAAATTAGGAAACACAGAATTCAGGAGAGTAAGGGGGGCAACTGTTCATTTCTAGGCCAGCATAAGGTCATTGATGGATTGGTCCTACTTCAAGTGCTTTTCCATTTTAATGAGTAAATTCATAACATCCACCACCTTTTGCACCAGCTCTTCCTTTGAGAAATCCAGTTCAACCAGCACTGGAAAAGTCAAAGTACCACTGACAGCTGGTGTGTTCACACTTCCTGTCCCCTTTCTGCAGCTTCATGTTCTTTAGCATCTCACCAAACCTCTTGTGGTTGCCCAGGTAGGGAAGTTTGGTGTGGTCACATGGAATTAGTTCAGAAGATACTGTTACTGTCATTGCTACTGCTGCTCTGGTATTCCAGGTCACCTTCCCAATCTTCTTCCAAATCCTTGCATTACTTCTCTTTTACTCCCTAAACTTTAAAAAGAAAATACTTTCTTACTCCAAAGAGGCTGTGATTGGCGTGTTGAGAAATGTGATTTTTGAACTGGTAGACTTTCCTAGGATTTTTAACTAAATAAACAAAAACATAGGTAAATAATGCATGGACACTTTGTAAAATTTTGAAAGCTAATCCTGTGTGATTTATCTAGTTGTACGTGCCTTGAGAGGTAGAATTGTTTATTTCATTTGTGTATGTGCTGGCACATGATAGGAGCTTCAATGCTTATTGACTGGAAAAGACAACTAAGCCTCTGAGTTGAATGTAAGTTGTTGACCTACATTGATAACAGGAGTTTCCACAGCAGGATCAAAGTAATCATGGTTCTCTTCCAACATCATCAAAACAAGCATTACTTATCATGTCAATTTTTAGCAGTTCATTGATTTCCTTAAGACTCTGGAACTGAAATAATTGTATTTCATATGATTGGATTTTAAATAATCACATATTCTTTTTTCTTCTTTCATTTTACAAAAGTCAGTAATCATAAATTATAGAAATATAATAAATTGGGAAATCATCTTTACATTTAATGGTTCTGATAAAGGCCTCATTTCTAAAATATATAGAGAATTGTCTCCTATATATGAGAATTCAAGCCACTTTTCAATAGATAAGTGGTCAAGGGATATGAACAGACAATTTTCAGATGATGAAATTAAAACCATCTCTAGTCATATGAAAAGTTGCTCCAAATCACTATTGATTAGAGAAATGCAAATTAAGACAACCCTGAGGTACCACTACACACCTGTCAGATTGTCTAAAATGACAGGAAAAGATAACGATGAATGTTGGAGGGGATGTGGGAAAACTGGGACACTAAGACATTGTTGGTGGAACTGTGAACGGATCCAGCCATTCTGGAGAGCAGTTTGGAGCTATGCTCAAAAAGTTATCAAACTGTGCATACCCTTTGACCCAGAAGTGTTTATACTAGGCCTATATCCCAAAGAGATCTTAGAAGAGGGAAAGGGACCCACCTGTGCAAGAATGTTTGTGACAGCCCTTTTTGTAGTGGCTAGAAATTGGAAACTGAAGGGATGCCCATCAATTGGAGAGTGGCTGAATAAATTATGGTATATGAATGTTATGGAATATTATTGTTCTGTAAGAAATGACCAGCAGGACAATTTCAGAGAGGTCTGGAGAGACTTGCATGAACTGATGCTGAGTGAAACGAGCAGAACCAGGAGATCATCATACACAGCAACAACAGTATTACATGATGATCAATTCTGATGAACATGGCTCTCTGCAACAAAGAATTGTCTCACACCAGCTCCAATTGTTCACTGAAGAAAACCATATACACCCAGAGAGAGGGATATGAAATATGGACCACAACATAACATATTCATGATTTCTATTGATATTTGCCTGCATTGTGTTGCCTTTCTCTGATTTTCTTTTTTTTTTCTTGTAGATAGGATTTTTCTTGCATAACTTGTCAAGTAATTCAACATTATTAACATGTCATGGACTTCCTGCCATTTAGGGGAGGGGAGGGGACTGGTGGTAAAATTTGTAATGGAAAGCTTTGTAAAGATCAATGCTGGGGAACTACCCATACATATGTTATACAAATAAAAAGCTTTAATTAAAAAAAATAAAAAAGAAAGCAAAAAAAAGAAAAAGAAATATAATTCAACGGCAGTTTTATAATTCAACAGCAACCCTTTACCATTCATCCATTTCAATCTAGTGCACAGTGATTTTCTCAAGGTCCCATAGAAGTCAGAGTAGCCTTGACACAGAAAAATGGAAAGGAAAGAGTAGGCTCTGGATTTTGAATCTAAAATTTAATCCAGAATTTGTGGCTTCCAGTCTATGTGACTTCAGACAATATATTTCATGACTACAGGGTTGCTCCTCTACAAAATGAGTAGGGTTGAAAAACAATCATAGTTTTAAATTCTCTAAGCCTATTCATCTAGTCCAATTCTACTGATTGTAAAGCCAATGTTTGCTGGAATAAAATATCCTGATGTCTCTGTTTTTAATGCTTTAGCCTGGATTCTATTTCTGATTCTAGGCAGCAGCTCAAGTCTCCTCTCCAGAGATGAGGGTTGAATTTTCAGTAGTAAGCACACCTCAGAAATCAGCAAGTGCTACAAATGAAGGTTTGATTTATTGTTCTGGCAATTATTCAGGTTTAGGAAAGTTAATAATTCAGATCAACTTTAAAAGTATGTACTGATGTACAATCCCAAAGCCTGTTGTTGTAGAATCATAGAAATTTGTATTCCTCATTCATAGAAATAAATACCTTGTGCTTGAGGAAAGGGCTGGGCAGTGTTTTTGTGAGCAGGAAAGAAGAAAGCTCTTCAGTTCTCTTTAACAAGTTCTTTACTTCAACAAGTTCTTTAGCTTCTTCAAGTATCTTCATATTTCTTGGGGCTTTGGGGCTTTGGATCCCAGCTTTCAAGAGAGAAGATGGATTATCTCAACCTTATTTCAAGTTCACAATGGAAAGGAAAATGACAAGAGAAGTGCTAGAAGTCTTCATCCGTCTGTATCCCTAACTTACTACTCTATAGACATCAGGAGACTTCCTTTTGAGTGAGATCTGGGATTCTATCCGGTCAATCTGAATTTCCTCAATGCCAATGGGAGAGCCATTTCACTTTGTATTGGCTGGTATATATTTTCCTTTGTATACTTCTTTTCATTATTACATTGGACAAATGGACTTCTTAGTTACCTAAAATGTGTGAAGCTGGTATTCACTGGGGAAAGTGTTAAGCCATGTATGTAAAGCTTAGGGTCTTGCTTCTTCCCTTCATGAAATATCAGAAAGAAGTTAGATTGAACCAAAAAAAAATCACATCTTGGATTAAAAATATTTGAGAACACAAATAAATATAATTCTAGCTCAGTAGGCCTTCTCTCAGTGAAGTCTAGATTGGCCAGCCTTCTGGTTTCCACCTCCTGCTTCTGCTCCTGTCAGAAATTAAAATACCCTTGGGAAAGGTTTATATGATAAAAGGCTAGAGATATCTATTCTGCTTCATTTTGATTCATACAACACACCCATGTGGGTGATAGACTTCATTATAACAACATACCCCCCATTTATAATTATTAAATATTTTTCAGTATATGTATGGATATGCTCAAATTTTGAAAATAATCCTTTATGAAACATCACGGTTCTCTTGTAAAGTGAGTTTATTGACTCAGTTTATTCACCCCTGGGATAAGTTTTATTCATTGATAAGTGAGCAGAAACTAAACTAATCTATTTTTTCTAGTTAAACCAAATAACATTTCATATCCTATATAACTATCCACTCAAGAAACTTTGCCACGGACACCCTAATTCACTTCTTTCTGCTCCTTTCTCTGGAACCAAAACAAATTTGATCCATATTTCCTTCTTTTTGGAAAGGAAATAATAATCAGTCTCCAATTAACTCCATTAACCATATTGATGGTATTTAAGGTGGAAACCCTTTTTTCCTCACCCTTGTTCCCCCATATCAGTTTCCCCTTTTTAGAGCATAAATTCATTGAGGAGATGAACTAATCTTTTTGTTTGTTTGTCTTTATCATTTATTGTTAAGTCATGTGCTTGTTTATTCATTGTATAACTTTTTCCCCACTGAAGTTTGGCAATTACCTATATATTTCTCTAAACACAAACAACATTTATTCAGCCATTTAGAATGTCAGATTTTTCTCTAAAGGCCTCTTGTTTTTGATACAAACTTGTGTTGAATATTTTATGTATCAATATAAGGAAGAGTGCCAGATTTGGAAGCTATTATTCTAATAGGCTCCATATGTGACATAGGGCAGGTCACTTCATCTCTTTGGCTCTTAGTTTTATTTGTAAAATGAAGGTATGAAAGACCAGATATTTCCTATGGTCCTTCTAGCATACCAATTTTATACCTCAAAGGAATGACCTTTTAATCATTTCTGCACTAGGATATTGCATATTGCCATCAATTAACAACATATCTTTCAATAAGTCGATGAGCCTCTATTAATTTAATAATTTTCCCCACCTGTCAAATAGGAATAATAATACTTTACCTACTTTTCTGATTTTTCATCAGAATAAAATGAGATAATATATGTGAATACACATTGAAAGGTAAAAAAGTTATATAAAGATGTAAGGTATTATTTATTTTCATAGCTCTATTGTTATTATCTCTATCTTCCAGTCAATTTCATTCTAAACATTTCTTGTCTGAAATAGGCCATTAAAATTAGTTTTTAACACAATGATATTGAGCTTTCCGGCAAGCATATTTCTGACTGCAAACTGTCTAGAAAAATTTCTTGTCATTAGACTATGTCTTTTACTTTCTAATGGCACACAGAAATGTCCATCTTGGACATATATGAGGTTGACAAGGTTCCTTTTATAATTTGAATAATATAAACACTAAAATTAGAGTATGGTGGGAAATATCTATCATATTGACAAAAAACAGTCATCTTTTTTCTTTCTGAAAGGTTTATTATAATCTGTGAATTAGCTGTCTAGTTCAGAATAGGTTATATTTATCTGGAGTAATGAATCATATATATGCATTTCCAAAATGAATCCCAGTGCTGTGTGGGCTTGAGTGAAAATATTTTTTTAATGTTCATCTCCCACAAAATAATGGCCTTGTATACTTAATTGCATTATTGTGTCATATTATCTCCACTTTGAATGAAATGAATATTAAGTGAATCTCAAAAAATTGTTTTAAGTTTCCAAATCATTCACTTTATTAAGTTCCTACTATAGTTCTCTTTGTATAATTGATAATCAAAAGAATTGCCCTGCCTTTAGAAGATGAAGATTAAAATAACTTCACTTAATCTGAAAAAGGACAAAAAAAAGTAAAAGAGAGAGACCTTACTGAAAATTGCATCCTGGAATCATGGAATTTCAGAGTATGAAAATTCCTCAACACAACACTTAAATGTCATTCACTATACTACATCTTAAAAAGTATTTATGCAGGCTCCATTTCAAGACTTCATATGATAAATAATTCACTACAGTTCTAATTCAGGGGCAAGTTGAATTGCTACTAAAATTTATCATTACACCAAACACAAATTTTCCTTCTTGCAACTTTCACCAACAGAACTGACCTTTGGGGAACAGTAAAATAAGTTGATCTCCTTTCTGTATAAAAGCCTTTGAAATACTATGAAGTACCTTTCATCCAACCTAATATTTTTCAGGCTAAATGTTCATCATTCCTTTAACTCATCACATGGTATGTTAAGGAGGCCCCTCATAATCCTTTCTATTTACCTGTGGACAATCTCTAGTGTCTCAATGTGCTTCCTAAAGTGTGATTCCAAAAACTGAACATGGTACTTCCTATTGTGGTTATGAAATTGATTTTTTTTATTTAAAGCTTTTTATTTTCAAAACATGCACAGATAATTTTTCAACACTGCTCCTTGCATAGCATTGTGTTTCAGATTTTCCCTTTCTTCTCCCACTTTCTCCCCTAGATGGCAAACAATCCAATATATGTTATACATCTTAAAATATATGTTAAATCCAATATGTATAAACATATTTATATAATTCTCTTGCTGCACAAGAAAAATAAGATCAAAAAGGAAAGAAAATGAGTAAGAAAAAAAATGCAAGTGAACAACATCAAATAGAGTAAGAATACTGGATTGTGATCCACATTCAGTTCCCACAGTCCTCTTTCTGGGAGTAGATGGCTTTCTCTTCCTCACAAGATGAACTGGCATTAATCATCTCAATGATGGACAGTCACATTTATCAGAATTGTTCATTGTATAATCTTTTTTTTTAATTTTATTTTTTTAATTTTATTTGCATAACATATGTGTGGGTAATTCTTCAACCATAACCCTTACATAGCTTTCCGTTACAAATTTTTCCCCCAACTCCCCATTA
>JAJPUD010033284.1:0-11444 GCA_023553655.1 Myrmecobius fasciatus
AGGTTCCGCCCTCCCTAGACTCAAGGGCTTAAAAGCTATGGGCTGGCACAGTTAAACAGAGGCGGTACCATGACCTGTCAGGGCTGTTAATTGCCCTAAGGACTCTACTGAATTGGACGCCAGGGTAAACTAAAAAAGTAGAGAAAGTTAAGGAGAAAGTAGGGAAAGGAGATTACTATGGCTGTATGTACTGTGGAAGCTGGACTACTCCCGTGCCTACTGTTGTTGCTGTCCACGGTAGCAATGCCCTCGATCCAAGTTGGACCTCCCTGGGCACCGACGCCCTGCCCACCTACCTGCGAGCCGACCCGCTGTCCCCCATTGCCAGTCTGCCCCATGGGGGCTTCGCCACAGCCTGACCATTGTAACTGCTGTCTAGTGTGTGCTGCTAGAGAAGGAGAAACGTGTGGGGGACTTTGGAAACGACCCTGCGCCTCAGGGCTGCGGTGCCGCATGACTCGTACCTCCAAAAGTCGGGGCCAGCTCGGTACCTGTGTCTGCCGGGCTTCGGAAGTACCAGTCTGTGGCAACGACGGCCGTTCCTACCAGAGTCTCTGTGCGCTCCGAGCAGAGAACCGAGCCGCCAGTCTCCGAGGGGATCTTCCAGCAGTGCCGGTGGAGAAGGGAAACTGTGGCAACTCAGGTGAGGCTAGACTAGAGGTGTAAGTACTGTACGCCTGTCTGTCTCCTCATCCCCCACTCTCGGTTCCAACTAAGTAATCAATCACGATCTTAAATTAGCACTTCTACAGGCTTAAACTATTTCTCATTTGAATCAGCCAAATGGGTCCAATGACTAACATTTAGATAGTTTTTCACATCATCTCATTTGATCCTGCAACAACCTCTAAGGTAGGTATTATACCCATTTTTATAAATAAGAAACCTGAGACTGAGAGCTGTTAAATAACATGCGAGTGATCAGTCTTCCAGATACCAAGTCCCACTCGCTATCTACTGCACGATCTAGCTGTCTAGGTCTATCTGGCCTTATTCTTCCCATTATATCTTACCTCTTTTTTCCTCCTTTTCTCTGCTCCTAGCTGATTCTTTTTTTATTCTTATAGACTTCTTTCTCTCATGTTCTTTTTCTTTGTAATAATTTGGATATCCTCTCCTAGGCTCATTCCTTCCTTGCCTCCTTTCTTCTTTTCTTCCTTTCTTCCTTTCTCCCTTCTTTCCTTTCTCTCCCTCCCTCCCTCTCTCTCTCTCTCCCCCTCCTTCCTTCTTTCTCTTTCCCTCTCTCTCTCCCTTTCCCTCTTTCTCCCTCTCTTTCCTTTTCCTCCTCTTCTTTTCTTGTCCTTGTTGTTACTCTTCTTCTTTTCCTCCTCCTATGCCTTCTCCTCTTTGTCTTCCTCTTTCTCCTTCTCTTCTTCCTCCTTCTCATTCTTTTCCTCCTCTCTCATTTTCATTAATCCTATTATAATAATGCTCAGATATAAGAAGTTGGAGGCATGAAGAATTAGGTTTTAAGCCTGACTCTGATACTTTCTGGATTTGAGATTTCAGCAAATGATTACCCTTGAGCTCCAGTTTCTATGTTTGTAAAATAAGGTAATACTTGTCTACTTCATAATTGTTGGGGTAGGGGAGAGAGGAAAATCAAATCAGATTCAGTAGTGGGATGGGGAGGCTTAGATTTTGTCTATCAAGGAAAGCAGCTAGGAAGGGCAAGGGTAGTTTTTGTCTTCTTGTCACTCTAGAATTTATATATTCAGCTTTCATCTTTCTCAAGCTCTAATATTCTATTATCAACTACCTCTTTGATATCTCTACCTGGATAACTTAAAGGCATCTCAAATTCAACATATTCAAAACTCATTTTGTCTTTTCCTAGCATCTTTTTTTTTTTTCATTGAGGCTACACACCATATTTTCAGTCATTTAGGTTGTAACCTCAGATTCATTCTCTACTCTTTATTACCCCTAACTCCTAATATTCAATCAACAAGCATTTACTAAGTATCTACTATGCTTGTCAAGGAATTTATATTCTATCAGGGAGAAAACATGAAACTAAATATGTATATATAATCAGTCATCAAAACTTGATTTCTACCTTAACATCTTTTCTACCTATTCCTTTATCTACACTTACATGGTGGCCACCATAGTCTAGGCTGTACCTATTTCTTGCTTAGACTATTTGCCTCTAATTTGCTTTCCAGCTTCCCGTTTCTACCATTTCTAAATTATCTTATGCCATATAATTGCCAAACTGATATTCCTAAAATTCAGGTCTAACCATATTTCTCTTTTGCTCAGGAAGCTCCAGTGGCTCCCTGTTGCTTCTAGAACATAGAAAGTTTTCTGTCTAGAATTTAAAACCTTTCACAATCTGGTTCCAAATTTTCCAGACTGATGATATGATGATATTTTATCTCCACAGCTACCTTCCACACCATATTTATCTATGTCATAAACTGGCCTACTTGCTTATTCTCAAATATGCTTTACATTCTTCTGTCTTTACCTTTGCAGAAGCTGTCTTCCCATCCCCATGCCTGGAATGATATCTTCACTTTTATTTTGCAGCATCTCTAATTCTTCCAATAATATTTGGACAATACCACCTGTGGAGGCCTTTCCTAATTTCTCTAGTTGTTAGCATTCTCCTTCCCAGCCCAGCCCAGCATACCCCTGCAATGCCTTATTATTCATAGTTATTCTACACATATTTTATATACTTATCTACATGCATGTTATTTCTCCCTTAAAGAGTGGGAATTGTTTTGGTTTTGACTTTATATTCTTTTGCCTACAACATATAGCAGGCACTTAATAAATACTTACTGAATGTGGTCATATATTTAGAATTCATTTTACAAGGAGGATACTGAGACTTGGGTGAATGTATTCAATTAGCAGAGCTATGATATGAACCGTGGTCCAGTAATGTTGCCAAGAAACTCTCAAGTGGGGTCGTGAAAAATCAGATATGACTGAAAACAACTGAATTATAAGCGCTGGTGTCAAATACAGTGCTTATGGGTTGTTGTTGTTTTTACTGTCGTACTTTCCCTCTATAAATGTAAATAAATGAGACTTATTCCTTGATTCAAAGCATGTAAGCCCTCACTGAAAAGTAACAGGAGATACATTTTTATATTATGAAAGACATCTGTGGGGGATAGTTTGGATGTTGCTGTGATGTGATGGACACCAACAAGAAGGGCACATTCATTCCTAGGGACCAGAAGCCCAGGCAGTCTCAGGGACAAATATAATTTCATCGTTGAGGTGGTGGAGAAGGTTGCGCCATCTGTGGTACACTTGGAGCTATTCCGCAGGTAATGGGATGGGGTAAAGGGGGTGGGGAAGGGTAGCTGTGTCCTAAGTATCCCGGAGACATAAATTAAGGTAAAATCTCCACAGTGGAAATATCAGGTTCCCAGAAAAGGTGTGGGGATTGTCAGTAGTGCAGAACAAAGCCTTTCTAGAGCAAAGCTCTAATGTGGAGTAGAATTAAATTCAGCTGTCATTAAGGAGTGCTAACATTTGAAGTTGGCCCTGGAGGCAAATCCTTGACTGTGGGAAGTCCAGGATGGCTAATTTGATGAGGTCCCTAATCAACAGGATGAGAAAACTCTCTGGGGAAATTTGCTTTTACTCCTAAGAGATCCTGAATTGTATGCATAGAAATGCCTATGAAATTCCCAGCTAAAATCTTACCATCTACAGAAGTCTTTCCCAATCCCTCTTAATTCTAGCGCCTTCTCTCTTTAAATAATTTCCAAATTATTCCATGTATTGCTTGTTTGTACATAGTTGTTCCATGTTGTTTCCTCCATAAACTGTGAAGTCTCTGAGAGAAGGTATTGCAAAAAATATAAAATGCTTATTATAAATAAAACATAGGTAGTATGGTGTGGTGGTGAGAGAGCCAGCCTCAAAGCCAGGAAGACCTCAATCTAAGTCCTATCCCTAACATACACTGGCTATGTGATTCTGGATAAATCATTTAACTTTAGTGCCCTATTTGACTCTAAGAAGATCTGTGTCAGTCCTTATCTCCCACAGCAGTATTTAAAATCATAAAATGAGATAAAGAATTGGGGAGAGGTACGATATTTGTAGGTATACTCCAAGTGTAATCCTGTCCAACATTTCTACAATCCATAATAGTAACAGGATACTCACTACCTACCACCAAGGAAGTCCATTGCATTGGAGGTAAGTTTAATTGCTAGGGAATTTTCCCTCATATTTAGCCCAATATACGTGCTCTGATTGTTCCAAGCTCTGTCCTATGTCTAACCAAAATACATCTAATGAGATCTCTTCAGATATAAAGTTCATATTATTTGCTAAAACAGGTTACACTCTTGTTTATATTAACAAGGATATAATAATGTATCAGAATATAATTTTAAGTGCTCTACAGAGCTGTGCCTGGGAAGAGTTAAAAGACAGAGAGGTATGGGAGGCTTTTCTTGAGCCCATCTGTGATGTTAAGAATAGTTCACATAAGGAATCATATAATGATTTCCTTACAAAAATTCTGTGAGATACATAGTACAGATGTAGTTACTTCTGTTTTTAGGAGCAGAAATTCAGACCCTTTGTTTTCACTTCTCTATCTATGTAGTAGACCTGAGGACTTACCACTTGTCCCTCTGACTCACTCTTTTCATTGTAGCTGAAGATGTTTATAGAGTCTATTGGTTCATCTTGTTGGTTTTCTCGCTGGGGCAACACTGGGAGAACTCTTCAGTCCTTTATCCCAGCAAAGTAACTACATATTTTGTCTGTGATTGCTGAGCCAGGGGGGTGCTGGAGCCAGTTTGATTTGGCTTTTGAGAACTGGTTGTTAAATTTTCAGTGTGAGCATTTGCATCTTGAAAATTGGCAAATGCTACAAACCAAGATTTTGTTTATTTTCTAGATTTAAGAAAGTGGTAGGAAAATATTAATAATGCAGATTAACCTTAAAAGTTATGAAAGAAGTACATCCCCCGCCCAAGCTGGTTGTTAAATATTTACCAGCATATCCCAAGTATGTCTATATATTCAAAGTGTAGATTCCTAGATATATAAATAGTGCAAGATCTTATCATTTTTTTAATAGAAATACAGAAAATTGATAAATTGTGAGGAGTAAAACACATAACCCTTGAATTTCCAGTCTGCTATTTATCTATCTAACCTTATATCTATCTGCTTATGGGCACAACTAGTAATGTTTTTACCCTACACAAGATTCACACATGAGGGATAGTGGCAGTAAGAAAGCATCAGTGAAGAATGAAGTCTGAATGTGGCTGCAGAGGCATGTCTCAACAATGAGTTCTGCCAAGGGTTAATACATCACAAGATCACTCCAACAAGGAAGTGCATGCTACCTTCCTCACCCCTCAGCCTACATATAAATTATATATCCAGAGCAAAGCCAAGTTTGCTTGCTCTATTTCTGACACTGTTGTCTTGCTGATTCAGGTCACCTTTAAGCAATGAGTATACTCATGCATCCAGTGGCTCAGGGTTCATAGTGTCTGAGGATGGGCTCATTGTTACCAATGCTCATGTTCTCACGAATCGGCAGCGGATCACCGTGGAACTCCAGAATGGGGAAAAATATGAAGCAACAGTGAAAGACATTGACCAAAAAGCTGACCTTGCTCTCATCAAGATTGAGGCAAAGGTAAGGCTGTGCAAATGCAAAGCTAAACTGGTCATTTTAAGGCATTAAAAACCCCTTTTTCTAATATCTTGTCAAATATTCTGTCTTTGTAACATGCATGCTGTTGAGCTTGCTTCTTGTTTTTCTATCCTTTTGAGGAGTCAATTTGGTACTCATCAAGAATGAAGGACAAACAACAAAAATATGATTATAACACCTGTCTCTAGTTCTATAGATACATATGTTTACTATTACCTCCCTGATCTCAACCTTCATTGGTCTTGCTGCTTCTTGAGAGTTTTAAAATCTTTTTAGATGTTTTTCCTTTTATCTTCCTTTTTATCCAGTATAAATCTTGTTGCACATAATTGTGTGTTGATTTTGAGCTCTTTGAGAGCAGAGATTGTCTTTCCTTTTATTCCTAGGGTTTAGCATAGTGCTGGGCACATAGTAGGTACTATGTTTATTGACTTATCTTTTTTGGATTATTATGTAAATTATAAAATATGGATGATACAGACATCACTGATACTGAAACTAGAAGAGCATGTGTCAAGGTAGTCTGTAGCTATTTTCTTTTAATAAAGATTCAATGAATGGTCCATTCTTCTCCCTTCAGCTGTTTCTTGAGGCTTTCTTAGGAAATAGAAATATATTACTAAACTAAATCAATGGTTTTATGGTAATCCATAGATTCTCTGCTCACTCCTCATCAGAAAAATCAGACTTAAGGATCCATTTTCTCTTCAGAGATGCATACTGAAGGTCATCTCACTGGACTAGAGCCTGCCTGGTCTAATAGAGTTTGCCACATTCACACTGGGGAATAATACTGAGGGATCTCACTATCCTAAGGAAGTCCTGAGATTACTGTAGGATACTTGAGGTGATCTTCTTTTTCTGTTTGTGGCCTAACACTGATTTGGAGGCAGGATTAGTGCTTCATCAATAACTTTGGGCTCTGTTCCTATTTTAAGATTTACTAATTACTGTAATTATTGCAATATAATAATTACAGATCCTTAGATATAGTCAGCAATATTTTGGAAAGAGTGAATGTTGGAAATTAGAGAACTATTTGATAGGCTTTGTGAGTGTGGGTAAGAGATTTTTAGATTATAAACAACTATGATGTCAGGACTGCACACAAAGATAAATATGTATAAAAGCAGTAGCTAATAACAATTTTATGTCTGGCTTATATTATTTCCATTTTCCCCTCACCTCAACTCTGTCCTCAATGCAGACTGATCTTCCTGTTTTGTTCTTGGGACAATCATCCAACTTGCAAGCAGGGGAGTTTGTGGTAGCTCTAGGCAGCCCCTTCTCTCTTCAGAATACAGTCACTGCAGGAATTGTCAGCACCACTCAACGAGGAGGCAAGGAACTGGGCTTAAAGGACTCGGACATGGACTATATCCAGACGGATGCTATCATCAATGTAAGTCAACTCAGGAGGTCCATACTCTGGTCATGTAAAATGAGAGAAATTTTTAGACCTTTTCCCCCTCCTTCTTTGGGTGACTTCTTGAGGTTCAGAATTGACCACCATGGTCTTCAGCATCAATAATGAAATGCATCATGAGGGCTCAATCTCTAAATATATATTTTTTTCTTTTTACCATGGGCCTGCCTTGCTTTATCACGACAGATAAATGACTGTGGTTTCTTGAAGGTTTTGCCAGAGGATCACAATTTTTGGCATGTCCTACCTACTAAGATAGAATTGTTTCAAGTATTTACCTTAAGTTTGCTGTACTAGATAGACAGCTGACTTCAGACTCGAGGATACCCGAATTTAAGCTCTACTTCTAGCACATATTGATTAAGGGGGTAAGTCACTTAATCTCTGAATGCCCAAATATCTCTCTGAAATTCCTCTTAGCAGAGAAGATTCTTATTTTATTTATTTATTTATTTATTTATTTTGGGTAGAGCAGATTCCTCACTGAGGGCTTTTAACACTGATAAAATCAAAGTTACCCAATATACATATGTACACTGATATATCTTCACACATCTGTATTATGTATTAAATTTAGTTGTATACATAGGATTCTGCCTATTAAAATATAAGGTCATTAAAGACAGGGACTATTTTGTTTTTATCTTTGTATCTTCCACACATAATACAGTGCCTAACACAAAGTAGGCATTTAATAAATGTTAGTTGGTCAGATTTGGCCATAGGTCACATGATGGTACTTTAGGAATCATTCTAGCTAAGTTTGAAGGGGATCTTCACTGGTTTGGGCACAGTGATGAATTTTTCAGCCTCGGCAACTCTTGAAGATTCTTCTATG
This sequence comes from Myrmecobius fasciatus, assembly GCA_023553655.1. Taxonomy (NCBI): domain Eukaryota; kingdom Metazoa; phylum Chordata; class Mammalia; order Dasyuromorphia; family Myrmecobiidae; genus Myrmecobius; species Myrmecobius fasciatus. Next base: position 7,924 of record JAJPUD010033284.1, read on the forward strand.
TTTTAGAAGAGTTGGGATTAGTGTTGTGAAGAGTGTTGTCAATCACAAATCTCTGAAGTATAACAATTAATAACTGGTGTTTAGAGTGTTAGATTCCTTTAATATTCCTCTAAAAGGTGCTGAATTTTACTAATTGCATTACTATTGGCTGTAAAGAATTCCTCTCTCAATATAACCTATTATCTCCAATACCAGAAACACCTAAGAGTATTAAAGCCCTGCTTTCTGAGAATAGTATATATAGTAATTGGTCAAATGGGAAACTTTGGCATTTATGACTGCCTTTTTCTAATTTTGTCTTGCAGCTTGGGAATTCTGGGGGGCCCTTGCTGAACTTGGTAAGTAGATGATTTTTCTTCTTTGCCCTAAATCTCTTCCCAACATTTGAGGTCCTTCCAAATTCTATGATACCAGGGTTGGGCATCAATGTTTGAGGAGATCTGTGAAGAGATGTTTGTTCCTGTTCTTTGAGCTAGAGGTAACTGGGTTGTTTTTTTTTTTTTTTTGATTATAAAGTTTTTTTTTTATTAAAGCTTTTTATTTGTGTAACATATGTATGGGTAGTTCCCCAGCATTGATCTTTACAAAGTTTCCATTACAAATTTTTCCCCCAGTCCCCTCCCCTCCCCTAGATGGTAGGAAGTCCATTACATGTTAATAATGTTGAAATACTTGACAAGTTATGCAAGAAAAATCCTATCTACAAGAAAAAAAAAAGAAAATCAGAGAAAGGCAACACAATGCAAGCAAATATCAATAGAGATCATGAAAATGTTACATTGTGGTACATATTTCATATCCCTCTCTCTGGGTGTATATGGTTTTCTTCAGTGAACAATTGGAACTGGTTTGAGACAATTCTTTGTTGCAGAGAGCTATGTCCATCAGAATTGATCATCATGTAATATTGTTGTTGCTGTGTATGATGATCTCCTGGTTCTGCTCATTTCACTCAGCATCAGTTCATGCAAGTCTCTTCAGGCCTCTCTGAAATCGTCCTGCTGGTCGTTTCTTACAGAGCAATAATATTCCATAACATTCATATACCATAATTTATTCAGCCACTCTCCAATTGATGGGCATCCCTTCAGTTTCCAGTTGAGCTAGAGGTAACTGTTAAAGAAAATCCAAAACCTATGACTTGATTGGAAAGAAAGCTGCCAGCTTCCAGTTTCCCTTCAATTTTTTTCTCTCTCCCTCTTTTTTCTTTTTCTCTTTTCTTCCTTTCTTTTCATTCAAGAGGAGCCATTTTCAGTTATTTTGTTCTGTATCTTGCCACTGGATCCAGAAAGCTCCAGAGGAGAAAGTGAGGCTGGTGACTTTGCACGGCCCTCCCTCTATCCCTCCTTAAAATCTCATGACCTCACCTCCCTGATGTCATGGTCTTCTTTGAGAATGAATGACAAACAACCTGTGAGTAGGAGTAGGAGGTGCCCACTGGGGACCCATCCAGAACTGGCCAATTGAGCAATACAGCTCTTTTCTTTCTTCTTTTCTGTCTTCTGTCCCTTCCTTTCCCTCTGTAAACATAGAGTAACATACCCTTATCTGTGGGTCTAAAGGAATGTAAATGTTGATCACTAAAACCTAGGAAGATATCTTAGGGTTTATGGGCTAGGATCATGCCTTACCAAATCACTCTGGATCTCATTGATTGACCAACAATAAATCTCAGGCCTCACTTGGTAATTGGACTTGACTGGCTCAGAGTGAACATAAATAGTAATGCTTTCTGTGTTGGCCAGAGACCTGAGGTTTCCTTTCCATATATATGTATACATATACACACATATATATACATATATACATATGGATATAATTTTTTTGACTAGGTAGATATAATTTTTCTTATCTAGCTTTAATCACTTATTAGACATTGATTCAAACTGTCTCCCACTGTATCCAGGACTATCTCCAGTCATCCTGATTACCACTGGACCCACATGGCTCTGGAGAAAAAAGTGAGGCTGGTGACTGTACAGTTCTTCCTCATGGAAATTCCACTTACTTATATGCTATGGCACCACCTCCCTGATTTCACGATCCTGTTTGAGAATGATGGATAAATAATAGCAACAATCTTTCATTTGAAATGGTGGTCAGAAGAGAGAAATGGTCAATGTGTGCCTTTTTTTACTGAACAAAATAAAAACTCATATATAATATGCAATAGACTTATAGTCAGTCAACAAGTATGAGAAAAATTACTTCCTAATTTTCACTAACCTCTAGCTGAAATTTGGTATTTCCTTTAATTACCTAAAAACATTATTCTGAAAAGGACCTTTAGGCTTTACCAGACTTCCTAAGAAGACCATGACATAAAAAAAGAATTTCAACTCTAAACAATTACAAGCAAATAACCAGACAGTGAAAGGCAGGATGATATAATAGAAAGAGAATTGGATTTAGAGTTTAAAAAAAAAATGTATTTCAAGTCCTGGCTTCACCACTGACTAGATATAAAGATCCATCACTTCTCTGAATCTGTTTTCTTAGATGTAAAATGGGAATAATGATATTTGCACTATTTTCTTTAGAGAAGTTTTGTGAGGAAAATGCTTGGTAAATCTGTAAGCACTGCTATAATAGGAGCAATTATGCGATTTTCCCCTTCTGTTTTTGTTTCCAGTCAAGATTAAAGATTTTCTAGACACTAGCCCATCACATACCTTTTGAAAGTGAAGCTTCTAATTCACTTCTGAAACCAATTGAATTTCAAGAAGGAAAGAATTTAGTTCACAACACAGAATACAAAATCCAGAATTTCTCAATTCTCTTGACAATTGTGACTCATGTCTCCTGTACACATGGTACTTCTATACATGACTATATGTAGCCTTAGCTATCCAAATATACCTGGAACTTTACTGAATCTTCTGCACTTCCCTCCCTGCCCCTGTAAACTGTTTAAGAGGTATAAAATTCCATCAGCCACAGTGCCTTCTGACCATAGCCTAGTTGGCTCCTTGTACCACTGACCTAATATTGATCATTTGCACATAATTCATTAACTGAAGTCCATCTTCCTTTTTGCTAGGATGGTGAAGTTATTGGCATAAATACCCTGAAGGTGACAGCAGGAATTTCCTTTGCTATTCCTTCAGATCGAATTCGGCAATTCTTGGCAGAATTTTATCAGCGTCAGTTAAAAGGTAACAAAGATTAGGATTTTTCACATTCCCATTCCCAATTCTTAGCATTATCCACAAAACTTTATGTGTACTCTAACAAAAACTAGGCTATTGATGCTCCATTTCTATAAAGGTAGCGAGAATATCTGGACTGAACTATAAAACCTAAGCACAAACTTTGTGCATGGGAGCTCTTGACTCCTTTCCTTCAAGACTCCTTCCTTGTTCCAAGTTTGTTAGCTAACAATTGGGAAAAGCAGATTGTCACATAGAAGGATATGTATTTTGAGATCTGTCCCAAAGGAGAGAGATTGTTGGGTATCATCAACTCATTAGATTCTTTATTTCCAGGAAAAGTGCTTTCCCAGAAGAAATATTTAGGCCTCC
>JAJPUD010033285.1:0-11444 GCA_023553655.1 Myrmecobius fasciatus
AGACACTGTGGCCATTCATCTGCCATGGTGCTGCTTCAGCTCAACTGGCATTAAAAAAATTACAGGTTGTAGAGAGTGGCATTAGAGCACATTAAAAAGCCCCAGACAAATGAAGCCAGCCTAAATGAAATGAGGCTTTTAAGCAGGCAAATTTTCATGAACAGCATTAGTTCTCTTCCTTATTCCCTGTCACCAGATGCTTGATTCCTATGACAATGGAAATACTGATCAGTTCTGATGTTTTTTATTTGTTGATAGTTTAAAAAAGAAAAACTTCCTCATCTTGTTGTGCCTGTCTCAGTTTCCCTCAGTTACTGTCTCAGTCTCCCTCAGTTACTGTCGAAGTTTCCCTCAGTTACTGTCTCAGTCTCCCTTAATTGCTGTTTCAGTCTCCTTCAGATACTGTCTCAGTTTCCCTCAGTTACTGTTTCATTTTCTCTCAGTTACTGTCTCAGTTTCCCTCAGTTACTGCCTCAGTTTCCCTCAGTTACTGTCTCAGTTTCCCTCAGTTGCAGTATCAGTCTCCCTTAATTGCTGTTTCAGTCTCCCTTAATTGCTCTGTCCCAGAATAGCAACCCCCGCTTCCTGACCTTCAGAAATAATTGGACTCACATTCCAAAGTAATCATAAAACCTCCAGATGGTCAGCCTCGACCTACCCTTATCTATATTACCCAGACTTACTGTCTCAGTTTCTCCAGCAGCCTCCACCCCCTTATTTTACTCCTAACCTGTCAGAACTGAATTTATGGTGTCTTTGGACACCAGATGTGCTCAGCTATTCCCATGAGTTCTTTGTTTCCCCTGGGCCATGGAGATTATAAAAATTAGTGTTCTCTAGCAATGAGGTGCTGAGTACTTTGTATTCAGTCGGCTGACATGGCTGTGTGTGTGTCAGTCTCTGGGGTGGACTTTGTGCTTTGAGACATGAGTCCCAGCAGTCCTGATCCATAGCTATGGATTCTGAACTCTCAATTAACATCAATAAAGCATTACCTAATTTCCACTGTGTGATACTGCCTTAGTTTCTCCCTGAGCATTACAATCTTGGTATCTTGGCAATTAGATGGTGCAGTAGATGAAGCACTGGACCTAGAGTTAGGAAGACCTGAATTCACATCCAGCTTAAACAATAACTATGTGTCTCTGTTCAAATTTTAAACCTCTGTCTTAGTTTTCTCAGTTGTAAAATGAAGATAATAGTGGCACCTACTTCAAAGGGTTATTATGAGAAAAAAATGAAATAATATCTGGATAGCACATAGCACAATACCTGAAATACAGTAGGTACTTAATAAATGCTTATTCTCCCTGTCCCTTCTAGTAAAATGAAGGACTTAAACAAGATGACCCATGAAGTTCCTTCTAGGTCCAAATCTATGATTTTATGTATATTTTCAACCCCCTCCCTCTCTTTCTTTCTTCTCTCTCTCTCTCTCTCTCTCTCTCTCTTTCTCTCTTGCACATTCTTGCTCTCTCTCAAATTATCATCTAGGACTGAAAGTCAAATATTCTGCTCCCATAGCTAACTTACTCTGAGAAGTAAATAAAAAAGGATGTTCCAATTAAATAATGTCTAAAAGAATTTCCATGTGGGAACTCCCTCTTTGAGGCTAAGTCCTAGTAAGTTAACTGAAGTTAAATGTCTTTTCCTGGATTGCCCATCTAAGAAGTGACAATCTAGATCTGAACCAAGGATTTTCTGACTGTGAATGAAGAACATTCTCCTTTTTTTTTTAAGAACATTCTAACAATAAAGTACATATTTTAAGTATACCAGAATCAATACGTACAAATCAATGTCTTCTTTTAATGGCGCCATATAATAAACCAACATTACCATTGCTACAGTTATAGATCCCCCCTTTTTTTTTAGAACTGACTTCTGAACCATTTGACCATCTGAACCATCATCATCAGCTCCCACTGCTGGCCTCACAAGTTATGTGGAAAGATGGGAAGAGGGGTCTGTTCTTCTCGTTACAGATTCTGAGGACAAGATAGCCATTATGATCTTGCTGTGCTTGTTTGTTCTTCTATCACTAGAACATGTGTCCATGGAACTCTGCTAGGTCTTGTGGGATGTCCCCCGTGGTTCTTGCTGGTGACCTGGGAAGATCTACCTATTCTCCTCAGACAGATGGCAGTCCTGGAGGCCACTCATGCTATGGACATTTCCCGACCCCCCCCCCATTATAAAACAGTTGCCTCATGAGAATGTGACATACATGGATTATATGTTTTTGCAATGTTTATCTTATGGAATGTATACCAAAGCTCAAGCCCTGGACTAGAAAGCAGATACATGTCTATATTGTTACCCATACCCTTTTGCAATCCTCCCTGTTGTTGCCCCACAGTGGTACGATTCCCCTGCTCAAGAAACTCTGTATTATCTTCAACTGAAAAGAAAAAAGCAATGTATTTCATGTGTCATTTTAGGTGTTATGTTCCTAGCAGCTCTTATTGTTTCTGCAACCTCCTTTGCTGTTTCTGTACAAGCTGTTTGTGAAAACGAGCAAACAGCTCAATTTGTAACCGCTTGCTTTGCAAAAACAAGAAGCTATTAACCAGGATTTCTTACAACTTATTACTGAAGTAAAAGATAACTTGGTTAGTCTCAGGAGATCATGTAGATAACTTAGAATGATGGCTTATGTTGTAATTTGAGTATAAATTGGTATGGCAATCTTTGAGAAAATCCTTCAGGGTATGAACTGGGCTGCTACAGATCAATCTGACCCTAAGGGCATTGCTGATAAAATCATGAAGCTACTCCAGCAAGCTGTGCCTCTATGGCAATGGGTGCTCTCCCTCATTGGTTCTATTATCATCATCCTATTGTTGATATTGACATTTTGTTGCTTGATCCCTTGGTTTTGTTGAGTAGCAGGGGGCTTGTACAAGCATATGGCAGTTATTGATCACTGGGTCTGTCTGCAACTAAAAAAGAAGGGGGGGGGGGGGGGATTGTGCCTCTCCAGGAATCCGCACCTGCTTAGCTGCAGGATTTTTAGGTCAGCCTGACCTAGCAATGCACCCTCCTATGAGTCAGCGAGCAGACTGGCTCTTAGGGGGAAGAACATTTTGGTATCCTGTTGTAAGTGTATTAAAAACAAGTTTAAAAAATCCCCTTCCTAGGGCAGTTAGGTGGCGCAGGGGATACAGCACCAGCCCTGAAGTCAGGAGGACCTGAGTTCAAATCTGGTCTCAGACACTTCCTAGTTGTGTGACCCTGGGCAAGTCACTTAACCCCAATTGCCTCAGCAAAAAAAAAAAAAAATCCCCTTCCTGAGAATTTATATGTAATAATTTATAGGAAAAATAGATGTATAATTGAAGTTTATAAAAAGACATTTTTTTCCTATGAAATGCTTGTCAAATTGCCAGTAGTAATTTGGGCAAAATCCTTTTTATCAGGGGATGAAGTTCAGATTTGATGTGCAATTAATAATGGAGTGACTGCTACTGATGAAATTTTATGTAAGATTTTATTTTAGTCAAAAATATTAAGTAGCTACCATATGTCAGGAGCAGTGATAAATACAAATACAAAAAGAGGCAAAAGACAATCTCTGCCTTTAAGGAGCTCACAATCTAAGCAAATTATATATATATATATATATATGAATATATATAAGCTATATACAACATAAATAGGAATAATTAACAGGGGAAGACATTAGAATTAAGAGGAATTGGGAAAGGCTTTTTGTAGAAGATAGTAGTTTAGTTAAGATTTGAAGGAAACCAGGGAAACTAGCTGGTGGGGATGAAAAAGAATAGCTTTGCAAGCATTGAAGAGAAAATGACTGGAACAGAGGGATGGAGTGTGTTCAAGGAACAAACACCAAGGAGGTCATCATCACTGAATTAAAGAGTATGTGATACAGAATAATGTTTAAGAAGACCCACCAGCAGGCTTTTTGCAGTCTCCCAAGAGTGAGTTAAGGAGGGCCTACACCATAGTGATGGCAGTATCAAAGGAAAGAAGGGGGTGATTTGAGAGATATTGCAAAGGTGATTCAGATATTGCAAAGGTCATCTTGGTGATTGAAAAGTCTTGGCAACAGTTTAATGGAGTAGGGAAGTGAGAAACAATAAAGAGTTGAGTTTGAAATCTAGCTTGTGAATATGAGGAACTGGAAAGATAGTGTTGCTTTTGACAATATTAGAGAAGTTAAGAGAAGGGAAGAGAGTTTAGGAGGAGAAATAATGAGTTTAGTTTTAGACATGTTTAGTTTAAGATGTCTGTTGGACAGACATCCAGTTCAAAATGTCTGAAAGGCAGTTGGAAATGCATGAATGAAGATTAGTAGAGAGACTGGGGAAGGATAGCTAAATCTGAGAATCATCAGCCTAGAGATGGGCATAGGGAAATAAATACAAGGGAATGGAAGAGATCACCAAGTATAATAGGACAATTCAGTGAAGTGGACCCAAGATAAACCCTAAGGGACATCCATAGTTGGAAGGTATGATTTGGAAGAGGCTCTGGCAATGGAGGTTTCTACATTGGTAGTTGCTTGAGGAAAAGGGATTCTTTTTGTTTTGTCTCTATGTCCACAGTACCTAGCATATAGTACCTGATACATAGTCTTGTAAGCGAATGTTAAATTATGATGAGTAGCTTCCAACTGAAAAATAAAAGCATAACATAATCTGCAAATATTTTTAAATTAATTAGAAAATCTGGCAGATGAGGTGTTCATTTGCAATTCAGAGAAACATTAAAGTAAATTTCAAATAAAATACAAAAATAAAATCTCTACTGTATTTTTGGATTGATATATCCCAAGAAAACTTGGAAATTTTAATAAGCTCCTTAAATGAATAGAGAAAGAGACAACACTATTTGTGTTGTATGTACTGGATGTACATAATTTTATTATCCCTCTAAAAATAAGTAGCATATTTCTGTAGCATATTGTGATAGCAATTACTGTTACCTCAAGTGGATTGAGTTACTTGGGGGGAATGGACACTAAATTGCATTTTTCTTCATGTTCTTTGTAGAGTGCCAATGGCATGAAAGGAGAAAAAGGAGACTCTGGTTTACCAGATTCTCAGGGACCTTCTATAAGTTTCTTGTGGTTGTATTCCTGTGGTTGTCCATAAAACATTGGAAAATAAGGTTTCCTTTCCTCAAGCAGCTTCCATTGTACTAGAAACCTCCATTACCTTTTTTTTTCTTTACTTTTTAAAATTTTATTTGCTATTATAAACCATATTAAATAAGGTACAAAAGATGTATGTGAAGTATATGAATGTTAGATACAGTTTCTCTTTTTACAATGTATATTAAATTTATCGTGGTAGAAACAAAATTGTTCTGTTCATCTCTCTTTTCAAACTTGGTTGTTATTCATCTTTTTTTCTGTTTCTTTTTCCAGTGTGGTCCTAGTGACCACCATCATATCTAACTGCTTTGAAACCCTCCATAATCCCTAATCATCCAAGATTCACAGAATCTCAACACTTGAGTGGGAAAGGAGCTTGGTGGCTACCTAATCCAAACTAAACTTGAAAAAAAAAATCCCCTCCATAGTCAATCAACATTTATGAAAAGCTCCTATTATGTGCTGTGCACATAGTAGGTATGGGGGATCCAGCAAAGGCTTCTTAACAGCCTTCTATAAATCCTCCCCTGTCTTGATTGGAAGAGGAAGGTTTAGGGAAGAAGAGCATACTCTATAGTAATCATTCAAGTCCACTGAGGGGAAATAATGACACAGCAAAGCCTTCTAAGCAGTTTTCCAGCTTGTACAAAATGACCTTTAATTGGAGGAAGAGTGATAGTCTTGTTATTAAGAACTTTCCTTTGACAACAAATCAGTTTGCCCCTTTGCACCTTCTAGCCATTGCTCCAGAGATATGTTGGCTCAGACTTTGACTATTTGGTTGTTCAAATTTTAGTATAAGCACTTATTTTTCAGAAAATGGAAAAAAATCACAAATCATACTTTGATTTATTGTTTTGATTATTTCAAACTTAAGAAAATGATGAAAAAAGTTAATAATGTACTTTAAAGTGCTTCCCTTTGCCTCCCTAAATAGTTCCTTTTGCTTCGATGAGAAGTAACTTTTTTTCTTTTAATTAAAGCTTTTTATTTGCAAAACATATGCATGGGTAATTTTTCAACATTGATCCTTGCAAATTTTTCCCCCCATCCCCCATCTCCTCCCCTAGATGGCAGGAAGTCCAATACATGTTAACCATGTCAAAATACTTGACAAATTGAATGTGTTTACATATTTATACAATTATATTGTTGAAAAGAAAAATCGGATCTACAAGAAAGAAAAAATCTGAGAAGGGAAACATAATGCAAGTAAACATCAATAGAGAGCATGAAAATGTTATGTTGTGGTCCACATTCAGATCCCTCTCTTTGAGTGTATATAGCTTTCTTTATCACTGAACAATGGAAACTGGTTTGAATCACATCATTGTTGAAGAGAACCATGTCCATCAGAATTGATCATCGTATAGTCTTGTTGCTGTGTATAATGTTCTCCTGGTTCTGCTGATTTCACTCAGCATCAGTTCATGCAGGTCTCTCCAGGCTTCTCTGAAATCATCCTGCTGGTTGTTTCTTACAGAACAATAATATTCCATGATATTCATATACCATAATTTATTCAGCCATTCTCCAATTGATGGGCATCCAGTCAGTTTCCAGTTTCTTGCCACTACAAAAAGAGCTGCCACAAACATTTTTGCACATGTGGGTCCCTTTCCTTCCTTTAAAATCATTGAGAATTACTAAACTTTCAGTGTGAGAATTTATATCTCAGAAATCAGCAAAGGTTGATTTTAGTGCTTGATATATTGTTTAATTATCTAGATTTAAGAAAATGGGGGGAAAGAGTTAATAATATAGATTAAACTTTAAAAAGTGTGTCCTGGGTAAGTTGTTTTTCCAGAGACCCAATTGTTAAACAATTTATAAGCATACTTCTGGGGGTAGCTTCTACTCATCTTCAACAATTTAACATTAATAAAATCCTGGCCATCAGATAATATTTCTGAAGGGTTTTGATTCATATAACATAATTGCTTTCTATTATAAATAGGATTTATATACAGTTCAATTTTTTTTTTTTTTGTTTTGCTTTTTGCTGAGGCAATTGGGGTTAAGTGACTAGCCTAGGGTCATACAGCTAGGGAATGTTAAGTGTCTGAGATCACATTTGAACTCAGGTCCTCCTGACTTCAGGGCTGGTGCTCTATCCACTGTGCCACCTAGCTGCCCCCAGTTCAATTTTTTTAAACAGGCTTCAGCAAGGTAGGTAAGTGGAAAGTATCAAATCTATCTCCACTATTGTTCAGCAGATAAGATCTCTTTCATACATATATATATATATATATATACATACACACACAAACATGCAATACACATATCTATAATGTGTGTATTATGTATACCCAAAAATATACTCATATATCTGTCTTACACACACACACACACACACACACACATACACACACACACATCCCAGGGATGTACTGGCAAATATTTAACAACTGATATGCATATATATATATATGTAATATATATATATATACACAATATATCAGTTGATATATTGTGATCTGATATATTGTATATATATATATGCATATCGGTTGTTAAATATTTGCCATATATATATGTGTGTGTGTGTATATATAATATATATAAAGGTTCACAGTTTATCATATAATACATGTGTGTACATACATACTCACAGACATGGGTTCATATGTGTATATTATATATATATAGTGTATATAAAATCCATATGTATATGTATCTATATATTTTACATCTCTCTATATCTATTTATACATGCACAAATATTACCCAGAGATAAGCTGGTAAATGTTTAATAACTAGATCTTGGGGTGAGGAGAGAAAGGGATGTGTGTGTGTGTGTGTGTGTGTGTAGATATACACATATATTATAATGTATATGAAAAACTGGTCACTTTTCCTTTCTGCTGTGTTCCTGTGTTCCAGTGCTTAACTCAGTATCTAGACATAGTAGGAGCTTAATTAATGTTTGACTAAATAAAGTTGGTAAAATGATTGAAAAGACCTGAGCATAAGCTGTAGCACCATCCACATTTATACCATCTCATAAATAACAGCTTCCACTCTGCAGTGGGTGCTATCTCCATATACTGTCTAAAGGCACCACAGTTACTAGCCCATTAAGTCTAGTAATTATGCTGTTGGCATTTCACCTCTCCCTTCCAAAACTTGAGAGAAAAATAAATGAGATGATGTATCCTATTCATCTATTCTTGGTAATACGTCTTGTGAAATACATTCTAGTCAAGTTAAAGGTAGAAACAACTTCTGATAAACCAACAAGCTGTTTCCAGAAAAATGTCTGAAATGAATTATAATACAAAAATATGCAATATTTCATTATATGATAAGTTCTTTATAATTTTATATTATATTTACCCCCTCCTATTTTCTAAATAAAGTCCTTTGAGATATTTATTGAAAACCAAAATAGAATTCAAAAGGCACAAATGACTACTTAGTCTCTCTAAATTTCTTATCAATTTCCCTATAATGCATTATTTTGCAGATTGATGCATGCACTTGTGAGATCTTTTTAGTAAGTTATTAGAATGATTGATAGTGTGATGTCATCACAGAGCCACTCACTGAAGGTATTTGCCTTCCCCTCTGCCCAAATTCTATCTCCAATGAGGCAGAGAGTTGGACAAGAATTATTAGTTCTTCTTGCAAGTGAAGAAATCTGTTATAAATACATAAAAACCCAAGGTTCTAGATTTTTTTCTACTCCTGACTTCCTCATCTTTTTTTTTTTTAAATATGCTCCACACCATCCTGAAATGATCTTTTGCCTATCTCAATCTCTTTATTGGTAGTATCCTATAGTTTTTAGCTTTTGAAAAGTTGTTATTCTTAATTTCATTCTGTCAGAGGACACACACACACACACACACACACAGAAACCTGTTGACCCCCCCCAAAAAAAAGTCTTAGTGCAATTTAAAGCTTTAATAGTTTTAAATTTTAATAGCTTAAAATTGCACTAAGGCTTTTGGGAAAACCTGTACAATGATCTTTTTTTTTAATTAAAGCTTTTTATTTGCAAAACATATACATGGATAATTTTTCAACAATGACCCTTGCAAAGCCTTCTGTTCCAAATTTTTCTATCCTTCCCCCCACCCCTCCCCAAAAGGCAGATAGTCTAATATATGTTAACTATGTTAAAATCTCTCTTAAGAGAAAGAAGTAAATCATATACCCCAGTTCTTGGCACATAGAAGTTGTTCAATAAGTTGTTTTACAGTCATTGCAATAGTTCAGCAAAAATTTTATGAGTCCTTATTATGGTTTTGTTTTGTTTTGTTTTGTTTTTGTGAGGCATTTCTACCATGAATCCACCATAGCTTTGCATAATAAATTTGTATCCGAGATTAGTGTTGCCCTTGGCTCACAGTCTGCAAAGGAGATCAAGTACTCCCTGAAATGTTTAATAACTAGATCTCGGGGTGGAGAGAGAAAGGGATGTGTGTGTATGTAGATATACACATATATTATAATATATATGAAAAACTGGTCACTAGTCTAGTTCCTAAACTCTTTTGACCTACTTGTAGTAACTGACTGTTTTGCTACATCAGTTAAACTTTTGTAAGAGATAATGACAAAGTCAGTGTCTTTACCCATTCCCCCCCTTCCCCCAGTTAAACAGCTTTGTAAGAATAGATCAGATTTCAGATGTTATAATATATGTAGCAACATTCCATCTTTATTCTTCTTATTTGTTTTTTATTTTTACCTTTCCTTTTGATTTCTGAACTGAACTTTCTGGCTACACACTGAGAGTTGATTCAGAAATTATTTCTTATCTAGGGAGCCACATAGCCTGTCAATTAAGATACAGTCAATTTCATTTTTTGATATTCTTTGTGCTCTTTGTATATCCCTTCATGAAGGAAATATTAATAATATGCAAGTATGAAGCTTGGGCCTTCCTTTCTTAATCTTGGACAATATTTTATATCATATTTTTTTCTTTCTAGATCTTTGCATTGAAGTCATCAAGTACCAAAGCTTTTACTAGTTTAACTTTGAAAATCTTGTTAGGTTCTTAATAGGATTCCTCTACTGCTTCTATAACCAATTCTGAAGCAAAATTTAAATTAGCTTCATGATAGTCTTATGACACTTCATGAGCCTTTCAGGGTGAGATAGCCAAAGAAAGATCTTCCTTATTACATTTAGATATATTTGTATGACATTGAAGTAAGCTAAGTTATATATGGAGTGTTTTTAGCAAATAAATAAACGGGGGACAACAAATGGAAGGAAAATGAAACATATGCAAATATTTCTACATCAACCTGATCTCACTACCAAAAGCAAAAGAGCCACCAAAACTGAATCCAGCAATTATCTGATTACATCTCAGTAATCAATATACACTATTGAAAAGGTAAAAATGGTGACTGAGAAAAATAAATTAGAAAACATGACTCAGCCAGATGATGTATATACAGAGGAAATACATGCTGGATGTTACACAGATTTGAAAGTGTTAATGGATTGATTTTTCAAAGAAGGAACAATTATAAAAAATCACAAATGATATTATTATCCCCCAAAAAAGTTATTAAAAATACCTCAGTAACTATCAACCTATAGAAAGTTCAGAAAAAATAGGGAAAAACGTAAAATTGGAGCAGAGTAAAATAAACAAAACTAGGACATCTATATGTAATGTAAACAGGAGATAATATATAATAAAATTAAACATTTATAATGCCCCAGTGATAAATTAGCATATACATATTGAAGAAGAAATGTCCACAAAGAAAACATGAGAAGGGAATAGATAGACTTTTGTACATTATTTTATCCATATCTTTACAATTAGGTAACACAAAGTGCTGGATCTAGAATGCGAAAGACCCAAGTTCCTATTTAAACTCATAAAACTTAAAAAACTTTTATTTGTCTCAATTTCCTCATTTATAAAAAGAACATAATACCAATATCTTCTTTGAGGCTGGTTGTGGAGATCACAAGGAGATAATATTGGTAAAGCACTTAGCACAGGGCCTGGTATGTAATAGGTGCTTAATTATTTGTTCCCTCTATCCTTTCTTCAGAGAGAAAAATTCTGAGGTCTGCAGGTCTTTACAAAAATGTATCTTTTTCCTCAGAGATGCTTATCCTCTTATCTACAATTTCATCTGTAAATTCTACAGGTAAAAGGGGCAATGTTTATCTAAATTTAAAATAAACACTTTAACATTTAAAAAGACCTTCAAAAGGTTTCCCACCAGTGGGATATCAAGAAAGGCAGTGACTATTTTTAGAAATAAATCAGTAAACTCCCAAGTTCTTTTGGCAGCATGCCATGAGACTAGAGTAGAGGGGCTGAATTTGATCATTTGGCAAATCA
>JAJPUD010033286.1:0-11444 GCA_023553655.1 Myrmecobius fasciatus
CGGCTGCTCTCCCTTAGCACACATCAAGTTTGATTTTTTTCCCTCACCCTCCGATTCAGTGGCTTAATAATGAAATACATTTTAAATCTTGTGTTTTTAACAGAGCAGTAGAGTAAGGGACATTTTCCTGGTTCTTCTTCCTGCCCCAAAGCCCTTCTCTCAGTGTGTTTACATTGTTTCTCAAAGAACAGAATTGAGTGTGAAGCGTTCTTAGCCAAAACTCAGCATTTCCCACCAGCGCCAGCTCAGCGGGCCAGAAACTCGCCCTGGAAAAGTGCAGAAAAGCGCCTGCAGGCGCTGCTGACCCAAGGGCTGATCCTGATGCCTTGGGGTCCTACAGCCAGCCCTCCGTGGCAGCTTCCGGCACTTGCGCCTCACTCCTCGGCTCCTGCTCACATTGGTAACTCCCGCGGCTGCGGCCATAGACGGTAGACGCCCTACTGGGCGCTGCATGGGTCTTGCTCGGCCCACTCGTGTGAGTGAGACTCGCGCCTCCCGTTTCAGGGATCGGATCGGATCGGATCCAACAGGCGCATCCTGTGGCCCTCGGCGCCATCCAGCCGCTACGAAAGCTGTCTGCTGACTGCGGCCAGCGAGGGCTGGGATGGAGTGCAGGATTCCCAGGGAATGGTGTTTGCTGTGCAGCGTTGATGGCGGCCGGTGAAGTGAATCTTCTCCAAGTCAGTTCGTGTCTTTTATTCATTGAGATGTTTCCCCAAAAAGGCCACCGAATTCTAGCTAAAAGGAAATGTTGTGTACGTTGCCAGTTTTACTTTGCGGGCTGCATCTTACGGGTTATTCATTGCATGGCAACCGCTTAGGAAAAGAGCGGATAGTCAGAATTACCGTTTTGTTACCAGGAACTGGAGGAGAAAGAGTTCCACTTGTGGAGGTTGGGGCGCCCAAGCCCTTTTGTGTTTCAGAGCTTCAGTGGATCGACATTTGTTTTCTAGGCTTGTTACCCCCGGGGAAGTGGGCGGCCGCCTCTCTAAGCATTGAGGGCACAGTGTTTGGGAGCATTCCCTCGCTTGGTCCTCCACGTGTCCTTGGGGTGGGGGGGCACTTGCTGTTCTGATCCCCATTTTACAGCTAAAAAGGCCGAGATGGGTCTTCTCCATTCCACCATCCGTCCCTGAGGCCAGAAACAAGGGACGGCTGGCAATTACCTTGTGGTCCCTGGATGTGATGGAACATATTGTGCTTTAAGGAAGGGTGGATACAGGGAGACCCTCTAGGAGAACTGTGAAATGGGGCGAGCCAGAAAAATAAAGAGAGCTGTTGCTGTTGGTGACCAACAGATTTGGGGCTGGGCCGTGCGTGTGGAAGCTGCGTGTACCGTTAGTTGTGCCGAGTTCCTTTTTTTGGCATGGATCTTCTTATTTTTTGCAAAACATGGCTCGTGGGAGGGCTATGTCCTGAGATTCGGACTAATGTGAAAACAACAGGTAACGACAAAATGTGAAAGAGAAGTTTTTAAAAAGGGCACGTTCTGGGCCTTGGGTCTGGCTATTAATCAGTCAAGAATCAGTAAAGCCTTATTAAGCACCTACTGTGTGCCGGACACTGAGCTTTATGGGATTCTTGGCAGCATTTGCATTTTGGAATGTTTTTTGACCAAGCAACATTGACTTAGGGGAGCTATTTTCTTGAAGACAGCCGGGGCTTAATGTTGCTTTCATGATAAAAGATCATTTAAACTTTTTTCCTCTTAACAGGGCCAAACTTTTCTGGAATTAGCATATGAAAGAGTTTTAGCTCCTTTGTTGCACTGATCTGCTTATAGGTAATGAGCAAATCACTTAGAATAATAAAAGTGTGATTTTGCCAAAAGCAGTCGCTTTTTTAAATATGAGTTTTGTTGGGGGGGGGGATTGGGTTGGGTTTTTTTTTTTTTTTTAAAGAAAGGATTCTAGCACCAGATTGATCTCCACAAAAGGCTGGATTCTCATTTCAGATGCAGAGTGAGCATCTCAAAGCCCACCTACCCATCCTCCAGACCAGTTCTTGGGTAGCCCTGGGGCCCTTGTTCTAAAGGGGTCTAAGGGGGGTGGCCACCCCCTCAGCTGGAGCCAGTCTTCCCTTCACCCACTGATCGCCCAACTCGGGCTACAAAGAGAGCCCAGAAGCAGAAATTTGGGTTTGTCTTTGGCTTTCTCCAGCTCAGAAAAGGCCCCAGCTAGCTTTCTATTGGGCAAGAGGGGGCCTATTTGGTGTGAGGGGGCCCTGCCTCAACTAAAAAATCGGAAGGGGCTTTTTCCAGACCTAAGTGGGAATCCAACTCTGGGTACAAATAAATGGGGCTTCCAACCTGTCTCCGACATGACGATATTTTTAAAAAACGGCTTTGGAGTTTTCCTTTCAAAGTGACTATAATGTTCCTTTTTAAATGAAATATTTAACACTTTAATAATTCCTTGGTCACAGCTATTAGCTTGTAGCTATGAAACCCGACTGCATGACAGCAGTAAAACCTCCCCATTTTTGCCCTTACCCTGCTGGCTAGAAGGGGGATTTTTGCTTCTTCCATTATGGAGTCTCCAAAAGCCTTGCCATTCTTTTATTTTGGTATCTGTAGCTCGAACCCCTGATTTCACAAAAAGGCCTCTAATGAAAACCCTGCCAAAGGAGTTCTGGGAAATACCGTTTTCAGTGTGAATTAATTAATTTTCCCACTGTGTCCTGGAAGGCAGGCACATTGCACTGTGTGCCTTCCAGTGGAAGGCGGTGTGAGTCCTGGAAGGCCTTCAGATGATAACTAGGAAGGAGAATAACATCATTACCTGGGGTTCTCACTGGAGACAGAGCCCTTGAAAATTAAAAATCCATCTCATACAGCCCAGAAAGGGGGTTAATCATCTCTCAATCGCTTCCCTTGGCCATTGTGGGCCTAGAACCACAGCTCCCCTTCCCTCCTAACTGCGGCTTGTGCCCAGGAAAATAAAACTAAACTTGCCCGGGCCCGACGGTCTGCTGGCCACGGTGCCCAGCGAGGTGCCCATTGAAGTGCCCGGTGCTTCATCCTCCCCTGCTTCCCTCCTGCAGCCCAGCCAGGTGGGGGAAACCAGGCTGGCTCAGGGTCCGGCTGCTGGTTTAGTGAGAGAGGCTTCAGGGGTGTGTGTGTGTGTGTGTGTGTGTGTGTGTGTGTGTGGTATATGTGTGAATATATTTGATAGTGTTTATATATGTCTGGTTGTGTGTTTGTGTGTGTATATGCTTATGTGATGGTGAATGTGTATATATGTGAATATGTGTGTGTATCTGGTTGTGTATTGTTTATTGTGTATGTGAATAAGTGTGTCAGGTTACGTGTATTTGGGTGTGGGTGTATAGTGTGTATGTGTCTATAATGTATGTGTATATGGCGAGTATATCTGGATGTATGTGCATATGTGGGTATGTCTATTGTAAGTGTGGTGTGTGTCTGGGTTTGTGTGTGTGTGTATTTGTGTGTAGTGAGTGTTTACATCTGCATATGTGTAGGTATCTGGGTGTGTCTATTACGGGTATGTATGTGTATCTCTGTGGATTGTTTGTGTGTGTGAGTGTGTGTCTGTTGTGTGTGTGTGTGTGTGTGTATTCTTAGGTGTGATAGTGAATGTGTATGTGACTGGTTTTGTGTGTGTTTGTATGTGAATATGTATATTGTGATAGTGTTTGTATGTGTCTGGTTGTGTGTGTATGTGCATATATAAGTATATATTTGTGTGTGAGTGATGTTTATGTGTGAAAGTGTATGTGTAGCTGGTTGTGTGTATATGGGTATTGTATGAGTATGTGTAGTGTGATGTGTGTGCACATGTGTGATGTGTGTTGTGTGTGTAGTGTGTGCGTGTGTGTGTGTGTGTGCACACATGCAGATTTCTCCCAGTGAGCGTTCAGCGTTTGCCGGGTTCATTTCACTGACCCCTTACCCAGGACCTGCCGGTGTCCGGTGAAGGGCTGCATCCTCCCCTTCCCCCCCCTCCCCCCAGCAGCCCTTGCCATGTTTTGCCAGCACTGCCAGTCGCCCGCGTAAAGGGCCGCTGGTTGCAGGGCCTGGAGGGGCGCCGGCGGTTTTCCCGGCTCGTGAAGCCGCTTGACCTCGCTGAGCCATGATCCACCCAAGCTGGGATGTTTAAACCTCCATGCCGGTTTATTGATCAGGAGCACCTGTGCTTAGATTAAGTGGGAAGAAACAGCTGGGGAGGAGGTAATTTTCTAAACCTCCAAGCGGCCGCCTGGCTTCTCCAGGACAGGCGTGGGGAAAATCCCCGGCCCGGGCCACCCAAAGCTACCAGTGCAAGGGATGGGGGATCACAGCCGGGGGTGGGGAACGGACATGGAATCTGAGGGCCTTGGCAACCCTGGATCTCGGCCCCGGGGCCTCTGCTCCTGCCCCTCCTACTCAAAGTTTGCTCCCCCTTCCCTTTTCTTCCAAAAGACATGTGTCTTTTGGGGGCTCTCCAGGGAACCATGCTCTCAGATGGGGGAGCCAGAAGGCCCCTGTGTGGCCAAGCCGTGGTCTGTGGCCATCTTGGAAAGTACACGCCCTTTGAATCCTCATTTAGAATCCTAAAGAACAAAAGAAGGGCCAGAGGTGAGTCCATCCATAAAGACTGAGCACCTACTGTGTGCCAGGCACTCTGCTAAGGGCTGGGAAGGCAAACTGCCCTCAGGGTGCTGCGGTCAGTGGGGGGGGGGACAACGCGCAAGTGACTTTTCAAACCATTGAGAAGTGGGAACTCTCACAGGAAGAGTAAGGCAGGAGATGTCCTACGTCCAGAATCTACCAGCTGTGTGACCGAACCTCATTCTCCTCATCTGTAAAATGGGCTTTCTTGGAGAGGGGAGCCCCTTCACACCTTAGCTTGTTATTATCCAAAGGGATGTGGTTGCTATTGGCCTCTGAGGCCGGCCTTCTGCCATCTTTGCCCCACTGGAGAAGGAAGAGCTCCCTCTGGCTGCAATCAGTCTGATGGGGTAGAGAACCCCCAAAATATATTGCGGTTTCAGGACTCTCCCCAAATGGTGCACTAAATGTTGGGAATGAGGGTATTTTGAACCCCAGAAGTATAGTGGGTTTCAGGCGGGCGTCACGAGCTGTCTCAGAACAGTTTGTAGGCTTAGATCTTTTCCAAATCACGAGCCGAGCTCCAGAAGGCCGTTTTCTCCACGAATGGGACGATGAGAGCTGTTTCCTAGTGGAACTCACAGGTACCTGGGGCAGCTCCTGCCGCAGGGCGGGCTAAGCTTCTAAAAAAGGGGTTCAGTTCCTCCTGAGGAGGAGTTAGCCAGGAAATGAGGAATGGGAGAGGAATCACCTCAGGGTTGATGCCATAACCCGGCCTTGGGATTGGGCGTGGTGACGGTGGGGCTGTCCATGCAAGAAAGCCAGGCTGGCCTCCTTATGGTTGGCACCTTCCTCCCTGCTTACCTCGGGAGTGGCTCCAGCCCTAAGGCTTTGTCCTTGCCCCTCCCTGTGGCCATCTGGGACTTCTGCCAGGCCCTTGTTCACTTCCTCAAGTCTGTGGGACATTAAGCCTTCTTCCCTGAGGGGAGAGTCCCTCCATGGGCAGCCCAGGGATCCCCACTGGTCCCGATAGAGCCCATTCCCACACACCCCTTCCTGGGCAGAAGGCTCTGGAAGGACTTCATTGAGTGGGCAGCTGCCCACCGTATCTTCCTGGGCACCACTGTTGGAGAGCAGAGATGTGACACCCCTAGAACGAGATCAGAACAACCTTGTTTATTTTCCTTCTTTTAAAGAAAGGTGAGGAAAGGTCAGCTGCACCCCATCTGAGCCACCATGCCTGGGGCCGAGAACAGGCTAGCGAAATGGTGAAGATGGCGGTGGTGGTGATAGGTCAGGGAGCAGAAGGTGACCCACTGAGGAGATCGTGGGTCCGTGGAAATATCAATGTTGGGGACCTCCTCCCCTTTGGAGGCTGCAGCTGCAGGAGGGCTGGGCTTCCTCTAGAAGGGGACGCGTCACATCGACCAAGGCGCCGTCCTCCACACCACGGAGATGAAATGAGCCGGGTGGGGGACCGTCTCCTGGCTGCTGTAGACTGGCTCCATGTCTCCATGACATCAAGCTTTGATTGGAGATGGAAATGTAAACTTGAGAACCTTTGCATTGTCAGGAGCCCCAAGTCTGTCTGATGAATGAACCAGAGACTCAGTGCCTGTTAGTGCAACGAAAAATGGGTTCACAGTTTAAAAGACCCAAGTTCAAGTCATACAAGCTCCCTGGGCTTTAGTCTCCCCATCTCTAAAATGGGATAATGGCACGTGTCCTGTTTGGCTGTGGGTTTCTGTGGCTTCAGGGAGTTCATGCAATATAGCGAGCACATGTGAATTATAATCTTTTTGTCCCCAATACAAAAATACTTGTATTTCAAATGATCAAGTTTATTGTATCCCTCATAGGGAGGAGGGAATGACAGCTCCACTTACCTAGAAATGTTACCGGATTTTTTTCCTTAGCCAATGTAGATCTCTTTGGAGGGAAGGTAGGAAGGAAGGAAAAAGGGGAGGAAAGGAGGAAGGGAGGGAGGGGAAAGAGAAGTAAATGAATGAACAAATGAATGAATGCAACCAACTAAAGACTCTTGGATGGATTCCTTTTCTAATTTTTAAAACAGCACTAATGGAAAGTCAGACGTAGTCCAGCCTCAGGCTTTGCTCACATGGGTAACGGCAGTTACCGTTCTCCTGTGGCCCTGTGCTGGACAGCACACAGAACGTGTTGGGGCAGTCCATCCTCTCGGTGCAGCAAGGCCTCCTGTTAATCAGTAATAATTGCCCAGGCCTCTTGAGAAGTCTAGTTAAGTGAATGTTGCATCCTCCATTTAAGAGGTGGCCAGATCCCATCCTGGAGTCCCTGAGGCTTACACGAAGCAGAGACAAAATTAACTAGCATGCAGTCAGCTCTGGCTCCAGAGTCACACAGTGTGTTTATCCAAGCTTAAGAGGTAGCCAAAAGGGCTACTTGGGAAAGTGGCTGAACCTGAGCCGGGCCAGCATCCACCCACGCTCTGTCTTAATGGGAAGACAACACTGCCCCCTAATTGAATTATAGCCCTCAGAGCAATGACACTTTTCAAAGTAAGTCTTCCATTGGAGTGTGTTGGCTTTTTTAAAAAAATGATATATTTGGAAAGATCCTTGAGTGTGTCCCATTGGGGCACCCAAAGGGTGGGACTGAGAAGTTGTTCGTTTCTGGATTCCAGACTTTTCAGATAAAAACTTAGGATGTTAGGATCTTAAGATGAGAAAAGGCTGGCTCTTGGATCTTGGTACCCCACCCACTTCATAAAAGGATCCCCTCTGGGTCCCCCTGGACAAGAAGTCACCTGACCTCTTGGGGTCACCTTTATTTCGATGTCTGCGGCCACCGTAGAGGAGGATACTTGATTTCCTGGGATCTGTAGTCTTCGGCGTCGCTCTGGCTGAGTTCCCTCGTTCCTGAGTGAAGAGTGGA
Source organism: Myrmecobius fasciatus (assembly GCA_023553655.1). NCBI lineage: Eukaryota > Metazoa > Chordata > Mammalia > Dasyuromorphia > Myrmecobiidae > Myrmecobius > Myrmecobius fasciatus. The sequence continues at coordinate 7,463 of JAJPUD010033286.1, forward strand.
GCTGGAATGGGAGCTTGATGCATCTGTATCCCTCAGTGCTGCAGGTTGTGATTCCCACGACAGAATAGAAAAATCAGATATTTACATGGGGGAGGCCACTAACTTGGTTCCCAGAGTCCCATGACCATTGGCTCTATTTTCCATGAATGCATTAAAAAATGAGATGACCGCAAACTTGGGGAGCAGCAGAGGCCCAGAGAAAGGCCCCTTCCTTCTCAGCATCTGCCCACCCCATTGTTTCTTCTCTCTCTGCTTCCTGTCTGAGCACCTTCTGAGGAACTCTCCTAACTAGGGCATTTGAGCAGTGAAGGAGAAGAATACATTTTCCTGGCCCTGAAAGATTTCCCTCCGTTAGTAATATTGAAGCCCAGAGTTTGGTTTTTGCCTCCTCATGTGTCAGTGTGAATATTGATGTTTTGGGGAGAATTTTCTCTGAAGAGTCCGGCATCTCGGCATAAATATATACATATATATATATGTATATATATATATATATATACATATATATATATGTATATATATATGTATATATATATATATATGGTGTATCTGTTACTATGGTAATAGCCATTTCTTTTACTGGATGTTCCTGTTAATTGTTGCACAAACCACACCTGACAGGTGATTGTGTAAAGTCAGAAGGCCCTTGCCTGGGCTTTTATGCGTGTGTGTGTGTGTGTGTGTGTGTGTGTGTGTGTGTGTGTGTCATAAGTTGCATAAAAAAGGAAGGCTGTGTTTTCCTCCACCTGGGGCCATCTGCTCCCACTCGGTGCTGTCTTTTTTCCAGGTTTTTCTAGGACTGTTTCTGTAAGAACCAGAGGCTAAGCTGGGGACAAACAAGGGCTTACTCTATTGCAGAAATATTCACTTCTCACCGAAGAAGAAGAAGACGCGGCTCGGTCCCTTTGTCCCTCCCTCCTCCTTGTCTGAATAAAATATGCAAGAAGCCACCTAAATGGCGCTCTCCCTCTTTTTCATGAATTGGGCCTTTGATGTTCAAGAAGAGCCCATATTAAAAGACACCCCTAGAAGGCTGGAGGAAGGGCTCCTGTTTGTGACAAACGGAAAACTGCCGAAATCGCGCCGAATGTGAGGGTGTCATTAGTTTGGGAACCGCATCCTTGAAAATAACTGTCGAGGAGCCAAATCGGTTTAAAAGAAGATAACAAAATGGTTTAAGCTACTTAGGTTGAATGCCAATTATATTTTAATATTCAGCTGAGCATATTTTTCCACAGAAAAAAGGCCGCGTCGACGCATGCATAACTCATTGGCGGCGTCGGCCAGCTGTGCCGCTCTCTACTCCGAATCACTTTGTGCATTTTAGTAGCATGGTAATTTAGGGGAGAAATACCTGAGTGATGGCATTTTCAATGAGCAGGTAATCTACAGAGAATTTTTATATGGTTATGAGTTCTGTGCTCCAGCCTGGCAACACAAAAATATATCAAGACCAATTACGGTATCAACTTTCAGTGTGATACCCTTGCCACGCAAGTGCATGTATTTCTGCCCCAGGCATTTCAAATTGCATCTAATTTGAAATCTTTGGGGTTTTAATTAAATTTCAGAATATATGGAATTCTTCATTAGTACCTGCTCTGAATAGCAGATTATACTTTTCTCCGTCTCTCGTTAAAGAAGTCGGCTGTAGTAAATAGCCTGTTCAGGAACTGATCATTTGTGGGGCCTGGATATTGGGAACAGAAATCGTGGAATGCAAAATAATATCCAAAAGATTATTAGTCCAGTGAGGGCTTCTTCATTTGTATTTTAATGGAATTTTACATTTCTCTTAATGATTTGCAAATTGTCCTCTGATTATAAGATGCATTAAGCTTTTCATTTTAATGGCAAAGACACAACCATTAGCAGAATTTTTTTTTCGTCTTCTTTTTAGAGCACTTCCCTGAAGCAGATAAATATTGAAACCATTAACACCTTTTGATGTGCTTTAGAGAGCCGTGCTCGGCCCAGTACGGGAACGAATGGGGTCTTGCCAGTTTCTGCACCTCACCGATCCCCCTTCCCCGGGTGAACAATGGAGGGAAGATCATCCTCCCCGCCTGCTCTGGAAAACGACAACGTGGATCTTTCACTCGGTCTCAAATTGGTGATCGACTTGACTCAGTTACCATTCTGGCACGCTTTTTACATTGACTAGACGGGATGCGTTGGAGCGCCGTTATAAACGACTCGCATTTGGTCAGCGTCGAGGCTTACGGGGTGAGGGCTGTCTTGCAGAGTGGGGGGACAATGGAGCCTGGATATCTCCACGTCCCCAAAAGTGCGTCCTCCTCTTCCCACCAAAGGCTGGAGCACAGTGGCTTCTCGTATAAAAGAGAAACCTGGTGGGTCCCTTAAAGGCTGTTGGTTGTTCATTGGTCTTGGAAGCAACAGCAGCAAGCTGTCTCCAAAATGAATTGTGTTAACACGGCCCCAGCGACAATGGAACAGACATCTCTTTGGATTGGGGCCTGGGAGCTGAGAGAAGGCAGGACCCCGAAGAAGCCCGCCACCTCGCTGGGCCCCCAGTTTCCCAAAGTGGTCATGGCCCTGCAGGAGAGATGAGGTCATGGCTCACAGTGGGATTTTTGCCACTCCACCCTCAGGCAGAGTCTCCTGTAAGGGCCCTTTGAGCAGCAACTTGACAGCAGCCCAGGTGTCCACTCTAGCTTCCTCAGCCTTTTCAGGGCTTTCCCTGGCCAGGAGACGGGAACCATTTCTCATCGTCTCTTTGGACCAGTGCCATAGTATTGTTACTATTATCATTACTGTTATCGTTATTGCCATGATGCATCTTTCTACCTGGGTTCGTCTCTTGTAATTAGAGGGAGTCCTTTCACAGTACTTAGGAAGAGTATAAATTATAAGGAAATGTTAATAAATAAATAAATAAATAAAATAAAATAAAATAAATAATCCCATCCCTGACAACAGGAGTTGGACAGAATTGGCCAGTCCATAAGCATTCATTAAGCACCTACCATGTACAGCTGCCAGAAGTAAAAGGAGGTAATGACCACTGCCATTCTGCCAAAGGTCAGTGACATTGTCAGGTACTCATAAAAGTAATAACAATAAGGCAGCTAGATGGCCCAGTGGACAGTGTTGGACTTTCAGCAATATCTGAATACTTTTCAGCAATACTTGAATTCATTTCCTCCCCAAATTCAAATCAGATACTAGTCATGTGACTTAGTCAAGTCACTTCACCTATGCCCCCCTTAGTTTGTTCATCTGTAAAATGGGGGTAATGATGGCATCTGTTTCCTAGGATTGTTGTGAATGATATAATATTTGTAAAGGTTTTGCAAACTTTATGGGACTTAATAAATGTTAGCTCTTATTAGTACTAGCTAATGATGATGATGATATATAATAATAATCTTAAGGAGTAAGGTTTGCAAAGCAGGGCACATCAGACAGCAACGGAAGGCACATGGTGGAGGTGAACTGGATAAATAGGCCATTTTGAGTAAAATACATTCTGGCAATCTAATAAAATGCCCACTGCGTGGAAAGAATCATGTTGGTTCTTAGCCAAGTAGCCCTTTCCCTTGCCTTGACGGTGCTTGTATTCTACTAGGGGGCTCAGAGCTAAGGACGTAGGTGGTCACTTGAAGGAGAAAGTGTGAGCATGAAGAAGAAGCATCTGCTAGGGACAGTACGTGTAAAGGCCAATGACCGGGTCTTAGACCAGAAGGGCCAGGGAGCCAGGAAAGGGCTTCGTTTTGCATCATTTTCTGTAGGGGAATGACATGACTACATATGGGCCTTCCAGTGAGAGCCAGGAGAATAATTAGGAGCCTAATAACTCTTTATTCGTGATGGAGTAAGTGGATGTAAGGGGGTGATGGAGATGGAGCCAGTCAGACTTGGCACATGATTCAATGTGGGGGTAAGGGAGAAAGGAGGACTCCTGGTAGCCGATGTAAACAAGGACCATTGGGAGAAAGATGTGGTAAAGGGGACAATGGGC
>JAJPUD010033288.1:0-11442 GCA_023553655.1 Myrmecobius fasciatus
AAAAAAAAAAACTTTTGGTAATTGAAATTATTTGACTGCATCATTTGAAATGTAGTAGGGAAGCTTCTCTCTAAAGAGCCATATGGGGAATCCTTTTGTGAAATGACTATGTTCTTCTATGTCCTACCCAAGGAGACCACACTGGAATACTGCATTCTCTTCTGTGTGGCATATTTTAGAAATCTGAAAGAAGCTGAAATATATCTAGAGGACAATTAAAGGACTAGAGTATAAACTGTTTGATGATCATAGAGCTGGGAGGGACCTCAGAGGCTTACTACCTGTGTGACTTTGGTCGAATCACCCTGAGCCTCAGTTTCTCCAATTGTAAATAAGCTAGTTGGACTCAGATCCAACTGAAAGTGATTCTGGGGTCCTTTCCAGTTTTTAATCATTTATGTTTTATGTTTTGTTTAGAAATTTTCCTATGTTACTGAAGAGTTGGACAAATTCAGAAAATGTTATCCCAAAGTGCCAGGCAAGATCATAAACATTTAGAATGTCAGAGTAAGAAGTATGCTTGGGGATCACTAAGTCTAGCCTCTTTATTTTACAGATGGAGAAGTTGAGTCTCAGAGAAGGTAAGAAATTTGCCCAAAATTATATAAGTCAGTGGCAGAACCAGAACCAGAACCAAAAACCAAAACTTCTGGATCCAAAGCCATTGTTCATGGCAGCACATGGTTCATCAAGTTTTCCCCAGACCCAGATAAAAGGGCCCAAAAGGAAAGGCTAAAAGACGAATGGGTCAGGACTTATTTTCTTTCATCAGTGATCTCCTGATGCCCTAACAGATCTTTATTGAGGGATGGACTCACATTTTTAATAATGCTTTTAGATTTGCAAAACACTTTCTTTAAACAACTCATGAACTAGATAGTATGAATGTTATCCCATTTTCCAAAGAAGAAAATTGAGTCTCAGAAATATTTTAATTGACTTCCCCGGGGTGACATAGCTAGCAAATAGTAGAGCTATTTGAACAAATTGCTTTCCTCCTCTCTGGCCCTCAGTATCTCAATACCAGGTCTCCCAGTTGGGAGACATTTTTTTCTACCTCCCTGTTCTATTAACCTTCACACTGGTACCATTGTCTTACTCCAATTTCTCCTCTCAAATTTAACTAGCCAACAAGAATTTGAAAGTTGACTTCCCCAGTAAGACATGGACCTCCCTGCCTTTGGGCCACAATCTGAGAGTGAAAGAGAAGTCTTTAAGGAGTTCACCTAATAGGGAAGATTAATCTTCTTTACACTTGCCACCCTACCCAGAAGCCTCATCACCTCTTACCTGGACTATTGCAGTAGTCTCCTGATTGATCCCTCAGCTTCTGGCTACTCCCCTCTCCAATTTATCCTCCATACACCTGCCATATTAATATTCCAGGGACACAAGTCTGACATTGCCACTCCCTAATTCATCTTCAGCAGCTGTTAGAATAAACCAGAAATGCCTCCATCTGATATTTCAAAGTTTTATAGATTTACTGCTATACATTCCTCCCATTTATGTACACTGGCCACTCTTATCTCCCATCCCCACACTTTGCACAGGCTTTCACTATATTTGAAAGTCATTTCCTGTTAACCTCTACCTCTTTTTCAGAGATTCAAAGCTCAGGTCAAATGTACTTTCCTATAGGAAGCTATTTCTAATCTGCAAACTCTCCGACCTTTAATATTTTCTCCTTTGAGTTTATTTATTTATTTATTGACCTTTGCAAAAAACATTTTTTGTTCCAAATTTTTCCCCTTCTTCCCCCCACTCCCACCCCTAGATGACAGGTAGTCTAATACATGTTAAACTATGTGACAAATCCAATATATGTATACATATTTATAGTTATCTTATTGCACAAGAAAAATCAGATCTAGAAAGAGGAAAAAAAACATAAGAAGGAAAACAAAATGTCAGCAAATATTCACAGAAAGCATTAAAATGTTGTGGTCCACACTCAGTTCCCATAGGCCTCTCTCTGGGTGTATATATCTTCATTGCTGAACAATAGGAACTGGTTTGAATCACATCATTGTTGAAGAGAACCATGTCCATCAGAATTGATCATCATATAGTCTTGTTGCTGTGTATAATGTTCTCCTGGTTCTGCTGATTTCTCATTTCATTCAGCATCAGTTCATGCAAGTCTCTCCAGGCCTCTCTGAAATCGTCCTGCTGGTCGTTTCTTACAGAACAATAATATTCCATAACATTCATATACCATAATTTGTTCAGCCACTCTCCAATTGATGGGCATCCATTCAGTTTCCAGTTTCTAGCCACTACAAAAAGAGCTGCCGCAAACATTCTTGCACATGTGGGTCCCTTTCCCTCCTTTAAGATCTCTTTGGGATATAGGCCCAATCGAAACACTGCTGGGTCAAAGGGTATATATATAGTTTGATAACTTTCTGAGCATAATTCCAAATTGCTCTCCAGAATGGCTGGATCCATTCACAGTTCCACCATCAGTGGATCATGTTCCATGCATCAATGTCCCAGTTTTCCCACATCCCTTCCAATGTTCGCCATTATCTTTTCCTGTCATCTTAGCCAATCTGACAGGTATGTAGTGGTATCTCAAAGTTGTCTTAATTTGCATTTCTCTGATCAATAGTGATTTGGAGCACCTTTTCATATGACTAGAAATAGTTTTAATTTCATCATCTGAAAATTGTCTGTTCATATCTTTTGACCATTTATCGATTGGAGAGTGGCTTGAATTCTTATGAGATGATTCTCTATATATTTTGGAAACGAGGCCTTTATCAGAACCTCTAAATGTAAAAATGTTTTCCCAGTTTATTGTTTCCCTTCTAATCTTGTCTTCATTAGTTTTGTTTGTATAAAACCTTTTTAACTTATCTATTATCTATTATTATCTATTTAATTATCTATTTTGTGATTAATGATGATCTCTAGTTCTTCTTTGCTCACAAATTCCTTCCTCCTCCACAGATCTGAGAGGTAAACCATCCTACGTTCTTCTAATTTGTTTATAATATCATTTTTTATGTCTAGATCATGAATCCGTTTCAACCTTATCTTGGTATACGGTGTTAGGTGTGGGTCTCCTTTAAATTATTTTGTATTTACTTCATTCTTTGCTTGTTGAATCTCTTTTCAACCTAACCTCCATCCCTGGAAGTTTCCTATACCAATAACGTTCCCTTCTTCATACCACTCCAAATTGCCATTACCTAGCATAGAGTCTTCCTCCAACGTTGTAGGTGCTTAGTAATCATTTGTTGAATGGAATTGAATGAAAGAGGGTAAAGTCAGGCAGCATCAGAAGTGGCAGACAACTGTGATATTGTATGTAATTGTATGCTCTGTGAGGTCTGTTGGAATATTGAAAAGATTGCTGTGAACACTCAGAAAACTTCCTCTCTCTAACACCTCCTCTTGCAGTAGAAGGAAGGTAGCTCCATACATTATTGTATGGAGAGGGCACAGAGATGGGAGTCAGGAGTCAGACATTCTAAGCTTGGTTTTGTCATTTATTGGCTGGGTGACTATGGGCAAGACCTTTCCTTTATCTGGGACAACTAATTAGGTCTCATTGCTCTAATGATCTATGATTCTTCAAAAGAAATTAGTAGGAGTCTTGGGGTTCTCTGACCTAGAAATTGTTTTGGGTTTGTGGAAATGACTGTTCCAGAGGAAATATTCACCCTCAATTTTCTGAGGTTCATGCTTCCAGTATTTACTAGGCCTCTGGCTTAAGGGGTACAGAGAAGGAAGGACAGGAGGGCAGCCACAGCCTCGATTCCCTCTTACCTTGTGAAAAAGCCTTTTGGAAAACTTGGGAACTTCAGAGCCCATTTTTCATGTTTTGCTTTACTGGGACACTTCAATTACATTTTGTTCAGCTGAGTGGATTATTATCAGTTTCAGCCTTTCTCCCCTCCTCTCCCTTGTCTCTGGAGTTCAGGCTTTTTAACACTCCAAGTTGTCATCAAGGCTTTGGAACTGGTCAACACACAACTGACCTTTTAGGATCCTCATGTACAGTCCAGCCACACAGACCAACATTGGCCCAGGTATTCACAGTCTTTTGAAAATCAGATACTTTCAATTCCAATAGACTTGTGATGGAGAGAGCCATCTGCATCCAGAGAGAAAAATATGGGAACTGAATATGTATGACAACAACATAGTATTTTCTCCTTTTTTATGTTGTTTGCTTGTTTTTTTCTTTCTCATTTTTCCCCTTTTTGATCTGGTTTTTCTTGTACAGCAAGATAAATGTGGAAATATGTTTGGAAGAATTGCATATATTTAACATATATTGGATTGCTTACTGGCTAGAGGAGGGAGAAAATTTGGAACACAAGGTTTTGCAGGAGTCAATGTAGAAAATATGTTTGCATAAATTTTGAAAATAAAAATATAGTATAAAAAATTTTAAAGAAATTTTTTTTAAATCAGGCACTTAGGGCAATTGGTGATGCAGGAGAGAAGGTATTGGCTATAGAGTTAGGAGGACCTGAGTTCAAATCCAGCCTCAGATGCTTACTAGCATCTGGGCAAGTCATTCAACCCCAAATGCCTACAAAAGAAAAAAAAAGTTTTGATTTAAGAAAAACTATCTATGAACTTTTTTCTAACTCTTTACTTACAGATGCAGGGGAATCAACTTTTTATGTTATATTTTGTTCTAGCTATTCAAAAGGAGCTCAGTGTTTTAAGGTGTCTTATATGAAAATTGAGGAGATATTAATTTTATTTATGAAAGTATCTTAAGTTCTAAAATGTAAGTTTATATTTAAAATTATTCCAGTGGGAAAACTCACCTGAATAACTTGCATTTTGTGCATTTGTTGATTCAGAACCTAATGAGCACCTACTATGTGTAGGAGCCTGTGGGGCTGATTGAGTTGACTATGGCAAAGTTCTTCCCTTCAGGAAGTTCACCTCCGGAGAAGACATTGTAAACATAGAAGCTGTATATAAAATGAATTATAGTAAAATAACATAAGGCAATACAAATCAAACCCTTTGGGGATTCTGAGAAAAGAGAGAACACAGTTTTCTTGAAGGATAATTTCTCCTCCTGGAAATCTGTGTGGGGTGGTTGCATTGACTACAACCAGTGTCTATACCTTTGGAATGGAAGGGAATAAGGAGGAGAAGCTGGGGAATGTGGTCCATCCAGTAATAGGATCTTGTTTTTTAAAACACTGCCAGTAACTAGCTTCACTCAGATCCCAGTTCCTTGATTAATTGCCTATCCTTAATCAGTACTGAAAGTTTTATTCCTCTTCTTGAATCTGGAGTTAATGATTTCTTATCTTTCTCTCCTCATCCTCTCCAAAATTAGTTCTCTCCCTTTCTCTCTGCCTGATCTGACTTTGGTAGCTTCAAACCATTCTGCAGGAGAAGAGAAGGCCCCTTCAGCTTCTCCAGTTTCCTGCTTCATAGGTTTCTTTTATCATATTGGCTAGAGAGTGAAGACCTGGGTAAGTTGATTTTCTCAGAACATTCTATTTTCTTCACCTGTAAATTGGGGATATTAATAATGGCAGTAGCTACCTTTGAGGCTCAAATAAGATCATATGGGTAAAGTGCTTTGTAAGCTTTTAAAGTCCTAAGAAGGTTAGCTATTATTACTTCAAAACATTCTGCCAGACCCTAAAGCTGAAGTAAATTTTTTTTCCTTAATTCTTTTTACTCCTTCTACTATCCAATCCCCCAAGGCCCAGAACTCTTGGGAACAGGAATAGTGTTTGATGCCCTGATGTGTTGAAGACTGAGTATATGGCCCCACTTATTCAAGAGCTTTTTATCTTAAGGGTGCAGCCTCACTTTTTAAAAAAAAAAAGATTTTATAATTCCAATAGATTTGTGATGGAAAGAACCATCCATATCCAAAGAGAGAATAATGAAGACTGAATGTGGATCAAAACATAGTACTTCTACCCTTTTGGTTGTTGTTTATTGGCTTGTTTGTTTTTTCTTTTGCTTTTCCTTTTGATCTGATTTTTCTTGTGCAGCATGAGAAATATGGAAAAATGCTTAGAAGAATTGCACATGTTTAACCTATATCAGATTGTTTGCTATCTAGGGGAGGAGGAAAGGGGGAAAGAGTAAAAAAAAAAATGAACACAAGGTTTTGCAAAGGTGAAGATTGAAAATTATTTTTGCATGTATTTGGAAAAATAAAAAAAATTTAAAAAGGTAACTAAGTAGTTGTGGTGCTAGAGCTTTGAGAAAATTAGGAGGGTGCTAAGTGTCTTAAAATTCCCCAAAATTACACACAGTCAAGACAGTATCTGGTCAGCAATAGCACTAGGTTGTAAGTCAAGAAGATAAAGATAGAGGGGGAGCTAAGTGGTGCAGTGGATAGAGCACCAGCCCTGAAGTCAGGAGGAACTGAGTTCAAGTCGGGCCTCAGACACTTAACACTTCCTAGCTGTGTGACCCTGGGCAAGCCACTTAACCCCAATTGCCTCAGCAAAAAGGAAAAAAAAAAAAAAGATAAAGATAGAGAGGTTGCTGATGAAGGGAGAGGGCAGATGAGGGCTAGTAAATGTTTAATCTGCATACTTAACAAGAAAACAATCAAACCCTGATTCTCCCCCCAAATAAATAAATTAAAAAAAATATTTTAGGGGACATCTTTTGCAACTGTGGCATCAGGCATAGAGTGACTCCATCCCTGGAGTCAGTCAGTCAGTAATTATTTAGTAAGCCCTTGCTCTATGCCAGACACTAGCCCTTAGATTCATGTCATCTTCATGAGATTTTGGCCAAATCACTTTACTTCTTCAGTTAGTTTCCTGATCTGTAAAATCAGATTGGGGTGCATTTAATGGCCACTAAAATCCCTTCCAGCTCTAAGTTTCTAAACTCTCATTTTACAAATGAAGAACCTAAGGCTTAGAGTGGGAAAAGTTGTTTTGTTGTTTAGTCAGTTTTCAAACATATCTATTTGTGAATCCATTGTGAGTTTTCTTGGCAAAGATACTAATGGAATTTACTATTTCCTTCTTTATTTCATTTTACAGATGAGGAAACTGAGGCATGCAGGGTTAAGTGACTTGCCTAGGGTCAAACAGCTAATAAATGTCTGAGGGCAGATTTGAACTTAAGATAAATCTTCCTTACTCCAATCTACCCACTGTGCCACCGAGCTACCCCAGAGTAGAAAAAAGGACTTGCTAAATAAGGGGAATGGTAGAGACAGGACTGGATGGTAGTGGTTAACTGATAAAGAGTAAGGCTCAGAATCTGAGCCGGGGCTTTGATTTGGGTTCTCAGCTCCACACCTCAAACACCGCTTTAGAACTAACAGGATCATTTTCCCTTCTAAACTGGTCAACATGAAAGGGTGCTCATTGATCAGAGCAGCATTTAAGGGCTTTGTAATCAGGGTGAACTAAAGCAACTCCTCACACCTTTACCCCACACCAGAGTAAAGGAAAACTAAAGTACGCATTGAAGTGGTAACTATGAACATCTTCTGGTTTTTATGTTGTTAATTTAACACTGATAACAAAACTTGCTTTGCTTGAGGGGTACTCTTTAGAGGTAGGTTTGGCCTGAAAACTCTAGTGCTAATCAATGATTGTTTTTTTCTGATCTCTTTTATTTGAGGGAAGGGGAAAGAAGAGTTCTAGTGATACTTAACAACACCAGACTTCACACATGATGAGTTTGTGGTGTTAAGGAAATTGTTCATTTTTACAGAAGAATAAAAAATCAAAAACCAGAGACCAGACTCCAGCTTATCCTAGAATAGCTGCAAAGCTAAGGACCAGATAGAAGTCTTCATTATGAACCTGTTCTTGATTCTTGGCTAGCTTTAAGAAGCTCAGAGGCAGCTAGATGAGGCAGTGAGTAGTACATTGGCCCTAGAGACAGGAGGGCCAGTTTAAATGTAGCCTCACACTTATGTTCTTAGCTGTGTGACCTTTAATCCCAATTTCCTCACACACACACAAAAGCTCAGCTTTTCTGCTTCAAACAATAGAAGTTATAGGTAACTATCTCTGAAAGAGATTAGAATATTTGTTTTAATCAGCCCTGCCCAATTCTTAGGAGGCTTAAGGGTATATTAAGATCCTGTTTTATTCAGTCCATTATAATCTTGGTCTGAAGTTCTATACTATGGTCTACAACTACCTGCTTCTTCTACTGTTCCAGGTACCCTCTATCTTCTTAAATTTGTGTAACGTAGCGGAAAGAGTCGTAGACTTGGAATCAGGAGGCCTGAGTTCAAATGTAGGTTGTGAAATTTGCTAGAGATGTTCCATGCTTCTTCTTCTTCTTCTTCTTTTTTTTTTTTTTTTTGCTGAGGCGATTGGGTTTAAGTGACTTGCCCAAGGTCACACAGGTAGGACTTGTTAAGTGTCTGAGTTCAAATTTGAACTCAGGTCCTCCTGATTTTAGAGCTGGTACTCTATCCACTGTGCCACTTAGCTGCCCCAGTTCCGTGCTTCTTTAACTGCTTGGAGCTTTAGTTTTGTTAGTTTGGTTTTTTTTTTCTTTGCACATGAGGAATGAAAACTACCCTGAGGTAGTGTGAGAAAGTAGAGAGGCTTTCTGGAAAACCTGTTCAAGGCCCTGCCTTTATAATCCTGGGCAAGTGTCAATTCAATCAGTTAATCAATCTGCATTGATGAGGCACCTATTATGTGTGCCATATTAGAAACTAATGAAAGTGCCACGATTGATACTTTTAAATTGCAGAGCAAGTTCCAACCTGCAGTGGTGGAAGGAAGTTTCTTTACTGGGAAATTCCTAATACCAATGAAATCATATGTGGGGAGGGAAGGGGAGAATTTTCATTATTATAGTCTCTTTGAGAAGCACTATCTGTTGAGCTCCCAGATGGCTTGGTGATCTCCCTAGATTAAAAACTGCTAGCTTGATGTAGTGGTGATTGTTTGCCCTACATTCTCAAAGAGGGCCATGATATCAGGGAGGTGATGCCATGACATGCAAGTGAACTGCACTTAAGTGAGGGAGGGCTGTACAAAATCATCTGCCTCACTTTCCCCTCCAGAGCCATCTGGGTCCAGTGGCAAGATACAGATCAAGAGGAAGCAGGTGGTTTTAGGCCATAGTATAGAACCTCAGACCAAGATGATAATGGACTGAATAAAAGAGGGTCTGGTTTTGGATCCTTACCCCTCCCCTCCCCCATCTCTAATATGGAAGTAGTAATAATTGTATTTCCTACCTCCATAGATTGTGGTAAGGCTTAAATGAGATAATGTATGTAAAGTACTTTGCAGATTTTAAAAAGCTATATAAATAAATATAATTACTCTAATTTCCAAGAGGATTCTCCCTGGTGTTTCTTGCTTTGCTCTCCAGCTATTTCAATTCAGTCCAATTCAATAAATATTTTTAAGGGCCTAAAACAGATGGAAGCTTTGAGGCTATGAAGTGTTTATTCCCTGGTTCCTCTGTGCTTCTTGGGGCTGGAGGAAAGGCAAGGAAATATGAGTCAGGGTATCTGCCCTCAGGGAGATCACAATCTAGTTGGAGAAAGAGGTGACATGTGAAACATTTGGAGAATGCAGAATAAGTACCATTGACCCTCAATGAAAGGAGAAATCCCAAGAGTTAGGAAAGACTTCTTTTAAGGCAGTGGCATTTAAGATGAATCTTAAAGGATAGGTAGAATTCTGACTGTTAAGGCAAAGAAGGGTCCAGGTGGAAAGAAAATTTATGTAGAAACACAAAGGCAGGAAAGAGCCTCTAGCATGAGGTGGCAGGGAAGAGATCAGCTGTGTTGCAAGCAGTAGGGTGAATGAAGGGGAGTAGAGGAGGTCCTTTGGGCAATAGTATAGAAGCAAAGGGAGTGGTAAACTGTAGCATAGAAAGCAGGCTTTCCACACCCAGAGCTTTTCATTACAATGGGTTGTCAAAGTCAGAAACCTTCCTCCAGGGTCTAAGAGGGGAGGATGACAATGAAGCAAGGTACCAGTCAGCACCTCCTGGGCACTCAGGTCAGGAATCCTTCAAGGCCTCTACTCACCCAGTGAGAAGATTTCTCTCCCTTTCTCCCTAGAGATTTCTCTTTGAGCAGGAAATTTCTGGAGGGGAGGAAACACCACTTGATATTTAGGAGGCTCCAGGCTACACCCCTGGTATTTAGTGCACATCCAGAAGGGCTCTCAGCCTCCAACTCTCTCCCAGTGCTGGAAACTTCATCAATAAAGCCTCAATACTTTGGTCTCAGCACGAGTTTCCCTCTTCTGTTGTAATGAAATTTCTCCACCCCAAAACATTTGAGTCAGGTCTTCAAGGTACCTAAGAACCTTGTAGTTTAACCTCCTTATTTTTTAGATAAGAAAATTGAAGTCCAAGGAGGAGGTGATTGAGTTATCCAAGATAACAATGAAAATGTCAGAAGAAGGATTTGAACCTGTTTGAAGACTCCAGAGACATTTAGAATGTTGGGTTTTCTTAGGGTTGGAAAAGACTTTAGGGAAATAATAAGTAATAAAAATCAAAGACAGTCTTAATTCCTACTCCCAAATGGTAATACCTTCCCTCCTCAAAAAAACCTTTCATATTTTGTATATACTTATATGTAAATATCTCCCCCTGATTGAATGTAAGTTCCTTAAATCCAGGGCTTTTTAAACTTTTTTTTTTTTTTTTAAGTCCAGATGCCTAGCACAGAGTTTGACATACAGTAATAGATACTCAATACTTAATAAATATATTTGTTGATTGTGTAAATGATAAAATCTAATTTGATATAACGGCTTTCAAATTATTTTAAAACTAGGTAATATGAATCATTAACCTTCTTGAATGGTTGTATTACTTTATTCATACCTTTTATTTCCACTGGACTGGAATCAATGAACATATTTTACACAATTATAGTATCTAATAGTTTGAATACACAGGACCACTTTTGTGGGATTCATTATGCTCCCTTATCAGGACCTATTTGTAGCTGTGTTTACTGTTGATTTCCAGATTCCTCCTCATGATGTAAAAGTGACCTTTAGCTCTTCAAGGTTCAGCCAAAGGAAATCTTGAAAATCTTGAAAGCTAAATGTGCTGAGATAGACCATTTTATCTTTTTCTTTGCATTTCCAATATCCATCAAAGTTCCCAGAGCACAGGAAGCCCTTAATAAATACTATTTGATCGACTCAGTTATCTACTGTGGGTCTACCATCACAGAAGACCTGCCTGAGTTTGGAAAGACTTGCTACTCTTGGGTTGGCCACCAGATGATAAGATCTTTGAGCATAGCCACTCATGTGTGCTGCCCAAGAAGGTGTGGAAAGGCTGTCATGTGTGCCAATGGAGGCTGCGCCCACACTGATATAATCTCAGAGCTTTAAAGTCTTACAGTAAAATTAGAGACATAATGTCTCTAGCACAAGGAAAGATGGCACACACTCCTGTGCCACTAGAAAAAGATTTCACTACCAGGAGTGTGACCACCCACGGAGCCCCCACCCACCC
>JAJPUD010033289.1:0-10617 GCA_023553655.1 Myrmecobius fasciatus
GTCATCTAGGGGTGGGGGTGGGGGGAAGGAGGGGAAAAGCTTGGGGAAAAAAGTTTTTGCAAAGGTCAATGTAGAAAAATCACTCATATGTTTTGTAAATAAAAAGCTTTATGAAAAAAAAATAAAGCTTATAATACCACTACAACTTTTGGAACACCATCTATATTATTTTTATTATTGTTGTTGTGCAAGATACTAAGTGATTGATGGAATACTCAGTTCATGATTCATTTTACCTTTTTGTGTTATTAATGGTTAGATTCCCTTTCCTTTATAATTGAAGGTTTTTCTCCAGTTCAGTTACAAATTTCTTGCTTCTGAATTGAATTGCTAAACTTAATCACAATTTATTTTGCAGTTAGCACACACACACACATACACACATTATGGAGGTAATATGTGAATTCTTTCAATTGGTTCCCTTTTATTTCCTACATTGTCATTTCAATGTGTTTCTGTTGCATCATATTCTTCTGGGCGAACTATGGTCTTTAAATTATCTTTCTTCAACTTTTCAACATGTCATATAAAAACAAATTCTACAGTGTGAAAATTCCCTTTGATTCAAAGACCAGCCAGTTAGTTGTGCATCTATTGGAACACTCCTTTTCCTCCTGTTCTCTTTTAGAACTCATCTAAATTCAGACATTATCTCTGATTCTAAGATAAAGTTTAATGAGCATTATACAGCAATTCCTTACTCTTCCTTAATTTATGAAACAGGTTAATCTAATCATTTATTATGGTGCCAAATCTATTACCACCAATGTTCCATTGACTGTAATCACAGAATAGGGAAATATTCAGATTGCTCATGAGATCATACTGAGAAAAAAAATGATCCTTTTGGGCATCTTCAACTCGCTACTGCTAATTTTTTATTTAAGTTCTGATAGATAAAACATAGATTTTTAATACTTTTATAAATGTAACATATTTACACTCTTTTGGACAAGGAAATAATATCACAGAAGATATTGGCTCTTTGGAACAAAATTTATTTTTGATGATTTACTTTAAAATCATCTGACTCCCTCAATTTCATTTTAGTTTATCACTTAATTCAAAACATAATAGAACTCAAAGGGAATGTGTATTGTAAAGTAGATTTTAAAAGTGTATAAATTATCTTGTTTTTTCTATAGGGTCTTTTAAGCTTGGTGTCAAATAAATTTCCAGGGTAACTCTCTAAAAAATCAAAACTAAATTAAAGGAGCAATAAGACATCACAGAATGTAAAAGGATGTTCAAATAGAATGGCTTAAGTGACTATTAGTAAAATTGAATTTTTTTATTTTTATTTTTTCTAGTTATTCATGTACATTCATTTATTTTAAAACACATTTCCTTATGAATCACATTGGGAGACAAAAATCAGAACAAATGGGAAAAAATCATGAGAGGAAAAAAATGAAGACCCCCAAAAAAAAAAAGTGAACATAGCAAGTGTTGATTTACATTCAGTTTCCATATTTCTCTCTGAATTAAGATGGCATTTTCCATACAAAGTTTATTAGGTTTACCTTGGATTACTCACCCATTGAGAAGAACCAAGTCTTGCATAGTTCATCAATACATAATCTTGCTGTTACGATGTACAATATATTCCTGGTTCTGATTGTTTTGTTCAGCATCAGTTTTTGTAAATTCTTCCAGTGCTTTCTAAAAATCAGTTTTGTTATCATTTTTATAGGACAATAGTATTCCTTTATTAGTAACATTTTAAATGATGCATTTCCATTTGACCATTTGTACCTAGCCCATTTGAAATTTTAACAATCAATTTTCACTTTATCTTTTTTCAAGTCTGCTATTTTTCCCTCATACATTAGCCAAAGTAGTCTCAATATAATTGTAATTCATTTGTTCTTCAAATTGTATTTCTCTCCATCATCTCATTTTATTTATTAACATATACAACTATCTCCTTTCTTTAATGAAATTTTCTCTTTGCTCATTAACTATTAGTACATTGTTTTAAATGCAATTTCTTTTCATTTCAAACAATTAGAAGTCAACATTTGATACATCTGTTTCTTTATTATTCATTCTTTCTTTGCTCTTTTCCAATTTGCTGCCTGCTCTCCTTCCTTTATTAGAATTGAGCTATTTGATTAGTCAAATGTCTTCCTGTGGTCAAATATATAGCCATTTCCAGTCATCAAAATCAATTGGTACTGGTTAAGAAATAGATCAGTGGATCAATAGAATAGGTTAGATTCACAAGGCACAGTAGTTAATAAGTATGGTAATCTAGTATTTGATAAATCCTCAAACTCCAAATTCTGGGGTAAGAACTTACTATTTGACAAAAATTCTTGGAAAAACTGAAAAATTGTATGACAAAAACTAGGCATTGACCAACATGAACACCTTATATCAATAAAAGATCAAAATGGATTTATGATTTAAACATAAAGAGTGGTAATATAATCAAATTAAAAGAACAAGGAAAAGTCTACCTCTCAGATTTGTGAAGAAGGAAAGCATTTTTGGCCAAAGAGAACATTATGAAATGCAAAATGGATAATTTAATTACATTAAATTAAATAGATTTTGCACAAACAAAACAAATGCAGCCAAAATTTAAAAAGAATTAGAAAACCAGGTGAAAAAATTTTACATCCAAGGGTTCTAATAAAGGTCTGATTTTTTAAAATATATAGAGAATTGACTCAAATTTATAAGAATACAAGCTATTCTGCAATTGATAAATGGTCAAAAGATATACAATTTTCAGATGATTAAAATCAAAGTAATTTCTAGTCATATGAAAAAATACTTCCAATCACTATTAATTAGAGAAATGCAAATTAAGATAACTCTGAGGTACCACTATACAACTTTCAGGTTGGCCAAAGTGGCAAGAAAAAACAATGATAAATTTTGGAGGGGATGTGGAAAAACTAGCATACTAATACAGTTATGAATCATCCAACCATTATGGAGAGGAATTTGGAACTATGCTCAAAGAGTCTTCAAAATATTTATACACTTTGATACAGCAGTGTTTCCATTGGGCCCAATGAGACCATAAAAAAGGAGAAAGGACCCACATGTGCAAAAATGTTTGTAGTATCCCTTTTTGCAATGGCAAAGAACTAGAAACTGAGTGAATGCCTATCAATTGGAGAATGGCTAAATAAGATATTGTATATGAATGTAATAGAATATTATTGTTCTATAAGATGCAGTCAGCAGGATAATTTCAGAAAGTCCTAGAGAGACTACAAATAGAGCAACAATAACATTTTGTGATGATCAACTGTAATGGGCTAGGCTCTTTTCAATGATGAAGTGATTCAATAGACTTGTGATACAAAGAACCATCCATATCCAGAGAGAGAACTATGGAGACTGAATGTTGTTCAAAGCATAGTATTTGTGCTTTGTTGTTGTTGTTTGTTTGCTTTGTTGTTTGTTTACTTGTTTCATTCTCTTGCTTTTTTTTCTTGCAACTTCTAATGTAATTTTTCTTATATATTATAATAAATATGGAAATATGTTTAAATGAATTGCACATTTAACCTACACTGCATTATTTGCTGTCTATAGCAGGGGGGGATGGGAGGAGGGAGAACAATTTTGAAGACAAGGTTTTGCAAGGGTGAATATTGAAAACTATCTTTGCATGTATTTGGAAAAATAAAAAGCTATTTAAAAAGGGAAAGGCAAAAAAAAATTGTAATAGTTCTTTTTATAGTGTCAAAGAATTGGAAATTGAGTGGATGCCCATCTGTTGGGGAATGGCTAAAAAAGTTATGGTTTATGAATGAAATGGAATATGATTGTTCCATAAGAAATGATAAGCAGGATGATTTCAGAAAAGTCTGGAAGGACTTACTTGAAATATTTTCATGAAGTGATACTAAGTGATGTGAAGAGAACTAAGAGAACATTTTACACAGCATCAAGATTATGTGATGATCAACTGTGATAGACTTCAGTCTTTTCAAAAATGAGGTGATTCAAGGAAATTCCAATAAATGGAAAGAGCTATCTGCATCCAGAAAGAATTATAAAGACTGAATGTGAATCAAAGGATAGAATGCTCACCTTTTTTGTTGTTGTTGTTGTTTTTTTCCTAATTTTTTTTTCTTTTTTGGTCTTATTTTTCTTGCACAGCAGGAAGAATATGGAAATATATTTAGAAGAATTGCACATGTTTAACCTATATTAATTTGTCTGCTATCTATGGGGGAGGATAGAAAAAGGGAGGGTGAACAATTTGGAACACAAAGTTTTGCAGTGGTGAATGTTGAAAACTATCTGCATATATTTGGCAAAATAAAATACTATTTAAATGAAAAAAAGAAAAATCAGCCATTTTTTCCTTTAATTGAAAATTCACATTTAAAAAAATTTTAGCAACCTTTTCTATATAGAAAGAGAGAAAAGAAATGATTGTTCAAAAATTATGTGATAGTTTTAAACGTTGTTTTATATACACATAAACACATATACACATAAATACAGTAGTTTATATATATTACTTTAGATATGCAAAGTTCTTTACATTACTGAAAGTATTTTCACTCTTCTCTGTCCTCAGCATAAACCCATTATTTGAATACATGGAAGTGCATCATAAAAGCTGTAGTGTCTATTCTCATGGATTATGTATAGTTCTCTTAGTCATCTGCCTTTCTTTTTCACTAATATTATTATGAATATTGTTTAGTTGTTTGTTTGGGTTCTTTGGGAGGGGTGGTGGTGAATGGGAGGTAGGCCAGGAAAATTCATTATTTTAAGGAGCTTATAATTGGAAAATTGGCTTTAAGAGTATATTACAAATAGTTCATTAATATATATTCTTAAACAGTGTTTTGGAATGCTGAGTGATTGTATGTGTCAGTTTCCTAAAAATTAAGATCCTCTTGCACCTGATGGCAATTCTCTATCCCTTCTGTCACAATGATCTTTGTTTAATTTGAAAACTTTTTTACATGTTTTAAAACTATTTGTCTTTTTGTTTTCTTACTAAGAGGTAGCTGATGGTACAGTAGATACTTGATCTCTGTACCTGCAATCAAGAAGACTTGAATTGACATCTAACAATTACATTAAAATCATGGATTTCAGTTATTTAGAATAAAAATTTAATATGTAGATATTGGCTCCAGAAAGCCATTATGAGAATGCAGAAATATATGTGGGTGGTGGATGGGAGGGGGATAGGACTATTGAATGTCAATATTGGACTCATTTAGGGAGAAGTATAGTTAACTCTTTTGAATCCTTTATTCACACATTGAATCATTTCATTATTTTATCTTAGAAGATGCAACAATTTTTACCTCGAGGCAATAATAGAAAAAGGATATATATGAGAAAAACATAAATAGGACAATAACAAATCTTCCAAAATTTCAAGAGTATGGAAGAAGAAAAGTGAGTGTCATTTTAAGAATAGATTTTTTCCCATTTCAGATTTTTCCCCAGTTTATATTTGTATATTTGTTTTCTTTTTTGGAATTTTATATTACCTTAACCCTACTAAAATTGATCACATTGCTTAGGATTTCTTATCCAATTTCAAGACATATTATGGATTACAAATCTTTTCTTCAAAATGTGAACAATCTTGTCCATGCAAGATAATATCATTGCTAACTTACAAGAAATATTTTTTTTAAACAACCCTAACAATATTGGTCTAATAACAGAATCTCTGATGATATCAAATCATGGTTTCAAATTCTGGACAAACTGAAATTTAGATACAAATAAGCATTACAATTACCAGCATATCAATTCAATAAACATATATTGAAATACACAGTGTAGATAAAGGGCTAGAGCAGAATTTATTATGCTTCAGGTGAATTTAAAAAAAGGAGGGGTAGCTATCATGATTACAGTAAAAACAAAGATAGATCTAATTAAAAGAAATAAGGAAGGAGACTATATCTTCCTAAAGGGTACTATAGATAATGAAATAATATCAATACTAAACATATATGTGCCAAGTGGTATAGCATCCAAATTCCTAGAGAAATTAAGAGAGCTGCAAGAAGAAATACATAGTAAAACTATAATAGTGGGGGATCTCAACATTGTTCTCTCAGAACTAGATAAATTGAACCACAAAATAAATAAGAAAGAAGTTAAGAAGGTAAAAAGAATGTATGATAGATCTCTGGAGAAAATTGAAGGGAGACAGAAAAGAGTACACTTTTTTCTTAGCAGTTCTGGAAGCTTTAAAAAAAATTGACCATGTATTAGGGCATAAAAACCTCAAAATAAAGTGCAGAAAGGCAGAAATAGTAAATACGTTTTTTTCAGATCACAATGCAATAAAAAATTACATGCAAAAAAAAGTCTATTTGGAAAAGTGATCAAAAATTAATTGGAAACTAAGTAACCGAATCCTAAAGAATAAATGGGTAAAACAACAGATCATAGACAATCAATAATTTCATCCAAGAGAATAACAATAATGAGACAACATATCAAAATTTGTGGGATGCAGCCAAGGCAGTTATTAGGGGAAATTTTATATCTCTAGATGCTTAGTTGCATAAAACAGAGAAGGAGATCAATGAATTGTGCTTATAACTAAAAATGCTAGAAAAAGAGCAAATTTAAAATCTCCAATCAAATATCAAACTTGAAATTCTGAGAATAAAAGAGATTAATAAAATTGAAAATAAGAAAAGTATTGAATTAAGTAATAAAGCTGAGTTGATTTTATGAAAAAAAAATCAACAAAAAGATAATTTTTTAGAAAATTTGATTAGAAAAAGGAAAGAAGAAAATCAAAATGTTAGTGTCGAAAATGAAAAGGGAAAACTTTCCACCAAGAAAAGAACATAAGAGTAATAATTAGCAATTATTTAGGCCAACTTTTTGCCAATAAATTTGGTAACCTAAGTGAAATGGAGGAATATCTACAAAAATATAGATTTCCCAAGTTAATAGAAGAGGAAATAAATTATTTAAATAGTCCCATTTTAGAAAAAGAAATAGGACAAGCTATTAATCAATTCCTGAAGAAAACATCTCCAGGGTCAGATGGCTTTACATGTGAATTCTACCCAACATTTAAAGAACAATTAATTCCAAAACTATATAAAATATTTGAAAAAATAGGGAAAGTAGGACTCCTACCAAATTCCTTTTACGACACAGATATAGTGCTCATACCAAAACTAGGTAGAGTGAAAACAGAGAAAGAAAATTAAAGACCAATTTCCTTAATGAATATTGATGCAAAAACCTTAAATAAAATATTAGCAAAAACATTACAGCAACTTACAAGCAGAATAATACACTATGACCATGTAAGATTTATACCAGGAATGCAGGGCTAGTTCAATATTAGGAAAACTATTAGTATAATTATTTATATCAATAAGCAAACCAACAAAAATCATATGATTATCTCAATAGATGCAGAAAAAGCATTTGATAAAATCCAACACCCATTCCTATTAAAAAGACTAGAGAGCATAGGAATAAATGGAGTTTTCCTTAAAATGATCAGTAGTATCTATTTACAACCATCAGCAAGCATCTTATGTAATGGGGGCAAACTAGAATCATTCCCAATAAGACCAGGAGAAAAACAAGGTTGCCTCCTTTCATCATTACTATTCAATATTGTATTAGAAATGTCAAGTTTGGCAATAAGAGAAGAAAAAGAGATTAAATGAATTAGAGCAGGTAAGAAGGAAAGCAAATTATTATTCTTTGCACATGATATAATAGTATTCTTAGAGAACCCTGGAGAATCAATTAAAAAACTATTAAAACCAATTCACAACTTTAGCAAAGTTTCAGGATACCAAATAAATCCACATCAATCATCAACATTTTTATATATTACCAACAAAGTGGAGCAGCAAGAGATACAAAGAGAAATTTTATTCAAAATAATTTTCAGTAGTATAAAATATTTAGGAATCTATCTGTCAAGGCAAAGTCAGGAACTATATGAACATGACTACAAAACACTATCCACACAAATAAAGTAAGATTTAATCAGTTGGAAAAGTAACAAGTGCTCATGGATAGATAGAGCAATTATAATAAAAATGACAATATTACCTAAACTAATCTACTTATTTATTGTCATATCAATCAAAATCTCAAGAAATTATTTTACAGATCTAGAAAAAATAATAAAGTTCATCTGGAAGAACAAAAGGTCAAGAATTTTAAGAGAATTACTGAAAAAAAATGCAAATGAAGGTACACTATTTCTGCCAGACCTAAAATTATATTATAAAGCAGAGGTCATCATAACCATTTAGTACTGGCTAAAAAACAGAGTAGTAGATCAGTGGAATAGATTAGGTTCACAGGACAAAATTGTCAATAACTATAGCAATCTAATGTTTGACAAACTCAAAGATTCCAGCTTTTGGGTAAGAACTCACCATTTAATTAAAAACTGCTGGGAAAATTGGAAACCAGTATGGCAGAAATTAGGAGTTGACCCACATCTAACATCATATAACAAGATAAGGTTGAAGTGGGTTCATGATTTAGACATAAATTTTACCTCTCAGATCTGTGAAGGGAGAAATTTGTGATCAAAGAAGAACTGGAACTCATAATTGAGCACCAAATAGATAATTTTGATTATATTAAGGGAAAAAGTTTTTGTATATACAACTAATGCAGACAAGATCAGAAGGGAAGCAATAAACTGGGAAAACATTTTTATATTTAAGGGTTCTGAAAAAGGCCTCATTTCTAAAATATATAGAGAATTGTATCAAATTTAAAATAATTGAAGCCATTCAAAGGATAGGAATAGACAATTTTCAGATGAAGAAACTAAAACCATTTCTAGTCATCTGAAAATGTGCTCTAAATCACTATTGATCAGAGAAATACAAATTAAGACAACTCTTAGATCTCACTACACACTTCTCTGATTGGCTAAGATGACAAGACAAGATGATGATGAATATTGGAGGGGATTTGGGAAAACTGGGACACTAATGGAATTGTGAATGGATCCAGTCATTCTAGAGAGCAATTTGGAACTATGCTCAAAATGTTATCAAATTATGCATACCCTTTGATCCAATAGTGTTTTAACTGGGCCTATATCTTTTTAAAGAGATCTTCAAGGAGGGAAAGGGACCCATCTTTATGGTAGCCCTTTTTGTAGTGTCAAGAAATTGGAAAATGAGTAGATGCATATCAGTTGGATAATGGCTGAATAAGTATGGTATATGAATTTTATGGAATATTATTTTTTTTATAAGAAACCACCAGAAGGATGATTTCAGAGAGGCCTGGAGAGAGTTACATGAACTGATTCTGAAATGCCCAGGTGAGAGAAAATTAAGGACAGCCCAAAATAATTGGTTTTTAAGAGTGTTTATTAGAGGGCCAGTAACTGAACCCCATCAGTGCAAGACTAGGGGGTCAGTGCCCAGGAATTTCAGAGACACATATTTATGGGAGAAAATCACAAGAATGTTTAGAAACATTTATCACATTAAAAATTCCTTTCCCAGGAAGCTGGCGGTGTGTAACAGGGAGGCAACTTTTCTTTAAGTTCTATATTCATTAAATAGTCAAGGTGTTTGGTCACAGATAAAATAGTACATCTGGAGGCCTCGTGGCCTCCATTTGAAAACAGGAGATATCACCTGCATTGGGGAGTAAAGAACTGGCGGCACAGTTGTTCAGACAGAGTTCAAGGAGAAGTGACATTCTCATAGTCTCGTAAGTGCCCAAGCAGGTCAGGGGCAGGGGCAGCATCCATTTTACCCACAGCGTACATTTCACTCCCCCCTTTTCTTTGTAACTAGTCAGAAGCTGGACTCATCAGAGGCCAGAGGGGAGTAAGTGGTTTTAGCAACAAACAGCTCAACTGCCTGGATTCTTCTCCTAATATATGTCATTAAACAGTTAATCAAGCAAGGGGCAACCAGTAGGGCTAGCAGAAATAGGGTGAGGGGGTCAATCAGGGAGATTATTAGGGAGGTTATCTAGGGAGACCAATTATAGAGAGACTGATGCCAGGACATTGATGCCATCAAGTTTTTTCTCGTTCCTGAATACATTTCCTGACAGTGGATAGGGACTCCCTCACAACTCCTGAATTGTTGGCATTAAAACAGCAAACTTCCCCAAGAGCCAGACACAGACCTCCCTGTTTAAGATAGAGTAAATTCAAGCCCCGATGATTTTATAGGACTTCTTCTGCCACGGAGTTTAAGGAGCTCTCCAGGAAGGGTATTTGACTTTCCAGGTCCTTTAAATCCTGGTCCACAAGGGAACCTAAAGCTGACAACTGGCTGTCACCATGGATCGGGGCAGCTTTCCCAACAGCAGTGGAACCTGCTATTCTGAGCCCTACTAGGAGGGGAACGAGAATAAGAGCAGACCTCTTTGCCCTGCCCAACAAACCAAAATGTTCTTCAGCCCCTTCCTCAAAATACAGATAAACCTGAGGGAGCGTGTATACAAGAAAGCAAAGCTTGGGGGATTCTTCTAAAGCTAAAGTATATTCACTGATACAAGGGGTTTTCCACCAGGCAGAACAATTGGGAAACTGAGACAGAACAACTGAGGGAAACTAAGACATGGGAACTAAGGCACAACAATGCTTTTTGCTGAGGCAATTGGGGTTAAGTGAATTGCCCAGGGTCA
>JAJPUD010033290.1:0-11441 GCA_023553655.1 Myrmecobius fasciatus
CCCCCCCCTCTCTTCCTGATTTAAAAATAGATGAGTCAATATTTAACTCCCACCCATCAAAAAGCATGACCTTCACTTAGAACAATCTGCTCCTAAGGCCAGTGGTTAATGGTCAGGAGTTATAGGCAGTAATAATCTAAGACAAGATTACCAGAAATGATGAGCAACTCAACCAAAACCAAATTAAAATGTAATTGAGAAAGTTAACTAAAAACTGTTAATGTGTGTGTGTGTGTGTGTGTGTTTTAAGTTAATAGATGCCAGCAGTTCCTCATGTATGGTCTAGTGTTCTTCCCACTCCAATATCTGAGTTTGATAATGTTGGTCTAAGAAATCAAATTCTTCTCCTAGGTCCCATTTATAAAAAAAAGAAACAAGCAAAAACCCCAATACTTGATATATGTTTATGCAAGGAGCCTACAAGATTGTATATTGGTCTAACCAAGCAAGATCATAAATATTTTTAAATTCTTCCTCTACCAAGTAACATAATAGAAAACCAGGATGTGAGGTGGCACTGAAAATATTAATTTGGAGCACTCAGATTACAACTATTCTCTGGAGTCACCTCAACATCTTCATTTCTAGACTCTAATCCATGCTAAATTCAAGGAGAAATGGTTTTCTAGATCTCATTTTCATTACTAGGGCATCTTTTTTTCCTGCCCTTACAATGGCTTCCATGTTGCCAGTATCAAAACCTCTGTATTCTGGTCTTTGTATTTCCACTAACTATCCTACTAATCCTGAGCTTCCTTATCTGTAAACCAAAAGGGCAGGACTAGACACAAGAGTAGGAAATCATTTTTTTGCCAAGGACAATTTGGATAGTTACATCATCTGCAGGTCATATAAAATTATCAAGTTTTGTAACTCAAGTTGTAGGAGGTTGCTTTACCTACCTTTCAACTCATCATCACCTGCTGTTGCCTTGGCAAATTATTTTGAAGGCATTGTATGACCCACAAGTCAGATGTTCCCAACCACTGAACTAGAGGATCACAAAAGGTCCTTTTCAAATCCTAGAATTCTATTCTACTTGTATGTACCTTGTATTTGGCTTGTGTAAGAACATCCAAGATCTAATTTCTGGGTCTTCAAGTCAAAAAGTTCTTCATAGGGCACCCTTGCAGCATCTGACAGTGAAAAGGAACTCAACTCTCCTCATATGTATATATATCCCCAACTCTTTTTCCCTGAGATTCTGTATGATTAGGCAGTATTTTATATATCTCTCTTTGTTTTAGGCTTCTCACCAGTTGTTCAAAAAGAATATTGGGTCAAAATCTTTTTTCATTGAAACTGCAATAAAAGACTTAAGATACCCTAACAAAGAAAGGTGATATAGGAAAAGCACATGCACATGCAAACATGTGCACACACATGCACACTTGTGTGCATGTACACTCGCACACACACACACCAGCAATAAGGAAACTGAAAGTACAAACCCAGTTCTGCTTTGAACTAAATATGTGACTTCCTTATTTAGGCTCTCTATATGTTAAAACAGGTAGTTAAACTAACTGACCCATCTCCAAGATCCCTTCCAATTCTAAAAAGTTCTCAAGTCTTAAAAGGGCTAATCTGTATATGATGTTCAAAATATTTATACCTCCAATACAGACTCATTATCATTTGTTGCCTAAGTTCCATATTCCTACACACTCTCACCTATACTATCCCCATAAGAATGGGGTTGAAATGAGTTAACAAAATCTCAGGTTAATTCTAATTCCAGGGCCCTGTCAAAAATTTCCATTGGTTTACAACTTTAGAAATTATAGTAAAGCTGCAAATTTTATTTGTTACACAGGTCTTTAGAAGGGAGAGGAAAAGGGATAGTGAGGGAGATGGTGGTGATACATGTTTTTTAATGACAAATAAAAATTTATAAAGAAAAAATTGCTGATTTGCTAGATGGTTTTCTTGAAATTATTAAGAATTAAAGAGACTTGGACATATCAAAAAGAGAAAGAGATGAAAAAATTCACAATGGAAAATTTTCTTCATTCCTAAAATATTCTAAAGAAAAATATTCTAAAATTAGGTTCTCTAATTCCAAATTCTTGGCCTTTATTTCTAAACTCATTAAATATATTTCAAGGTGATTTACGCACTTAGCACTAATTAAATTCCTGATATCTATCAAATGGCAGAGATATCAGGAACCAGTTAAGTTCTTTGAAACCCAGTATTGAGCCTAGCTTATCTGTCCCTTACTCATCCCAAAAGGCCACAGGCACAAATTATAAGCTTTCACCCCTCATTATCAACCTGAATGCTAGGCAAGTCACTAAGAGACTGAAGTGAGAACTATTCTGCAATATTTTGTCTGTTGGCTTCATGATTGTTTAGGGCAACCTTAATGAAGGTCTATAACTAGCCATATAGTACAGATACAAAATTCTGAATGGATTTCAATGAAAATTTTGTCATTTCACATTTGGAACAGAATTCATATCTTGAAAGCCTTAAGAATGTTCTTTCCACATCAGAACCCTATTCTGAAATATATCCTGACTAACCAATATCTCACATGGTCCATTTCTTGGTAGCCCAGCCATATTTTCTCTAATACCCTGGACAGCTCAGACTCCCTCCTTTAAGAATGTATGTACTTTCTACACTAAACTCCCTGTTTTCAAAGACCAGAATCATAGTCAAATCATTACTACAATTACTACCAGAAAGAATGTCAATCTACCAGTCAATGGCTTTACTCATCATCCTTGTCACTTTCTTTATGGACCTTAACCTCTATGACCACAATTCTGTTTATATATTGTCTTCCCTCGTTGGATATAAGTTTCTTAAGAACAGGAACTATATCTACTTTTCTGTTGATGCCCTCATCACAGCTCTTAGCACACAATTAGAATTTAATAAATGCTTTATCATTCATTCATTTCCAGGAAGAAGCTAAAGAGGTGGGTTTCAGTGAATAATGCCTCCTTTTTTATATAAAATTAGTAGTTACAATATTACTTATATTCAAAATTCAGCTCTTCTAAGAAGCCCAGAGCATGCCACAGATGGCAGCCCATATAATGAGATAACAAAAGTGCTAACTTTGAAATCAAATGACAACTTCAAAATCTATAAATGGGGGCAGCTAGGTGGCAAAGTGGATAGAGCACCAGACTTGAAGTCAAGAGGACCTGAGTTCAAATGTGGTCACAGACACTTAACATTCCCTAGTTGTATGACCCTGGGCAAGTCACTTAACCTCAATTGCCTCAGCAAAAAAGCAAAAAAAAAAAAAATCTATAAATGCTGCCATTTACTTTACACATGGAACAAATAACTTAACAATGGGCTCCAAGTTTCCTTGGCTACAGAATCAAGGGGTTGACTATCAGATGTCCCTTCCTTTTAATCTATGAACTAATGAATTTTTTTAACTTCTCAATGACTATGCCCAGTCTCAGAGTAAAGAGGATTATGTTCAGAAATAAGGGTGATGGGGGCAACTAAGTGGTGCAGTAGATAGAACACCAGCCTCAGGGTCAAGAGAACTTGAATTCAAATCTGGCTTCAGACACTTACTAGTCATATGACTTTGGGCAAATTATTTAACCCTGATTGCAGAGAGAGACAGAGAAAGAAAGAGAGACAGAGACAGAGAAATCCAGAAATCATAGATGATGGCATTCATTTCTCTTTGGGATAACAGAGTGGCATGGAATAGAAAATATACAGGAGACCTGAATTGTAATCTTAAATCTCTGGACCACCTAGGATAAATGCTTTTTTATCCTTCCCTTCTTCTTGGGTCTCAAGTTTCCTTATCCCAAAATGGAAGAATTGGTGGGAGATGAGGGAACAACTAGGTTACATTTTCTCCGAGTAGTTCTGTTACAGATCTGAAATTCTAGATCCTCCAAAACTATAAATAATATAACCATAAACTAGACTTCCTCACTTCCTTCTACCCAGTTCTCTGCCCTCTGCCCCTTGAGTCACTCTTAGCTAATATAGCTGAACAGATAGCTCCAATTAGTAAAACAAGGTTGTGTGGAAAGGAGTGCCACAGAACTCTTTTTAGATCCTAGCCATCACACTTGCCCACCAGCAGCCTTTATGGCACAGAGGAATTCCATAGCATTATCTTTACAACATAATATTCTCAGGCTATCCCAGTAACAAATCCCTGGGTAAAAGATCAAGTGCATGGTCAGAGGCTTCCAAAACTCAGTACATTCTATCACCAGCTGCACCCTACATGGAAGAATTGGGGAAGAGGGAACTATGTCAAAATCAATCTGTAAATCAGTCCAACAAGAATATTAAATGCTTACTATGTTCCAGGCCCTATGCTAAGCACTGGAGGTACAAATAGCAAAAATTTGTCCCTTCCCTCAAGGAATTCATATTTTAATGGGAAGATAACATAAATAAGTGACTATGGCATATATATGATTAGACTTCTTTGGTTGTTTAGTCATTTTTCATTCATTTTTGAATCATGTCTTCACTTCATGGTCCCATTTGGGGTTTTCGTGGCAAAAGATATTGGAGTGATTAATCATTTCCTCTTCCAGCTTGATTTATAGATGAAGAAACTGAAGAAAACTGTTTTGATTTGCCTGGGGTCACACAGCTACTAAGTGACTAAGGTCAGATTTGAACTCATCTTCCTCACTCCAGACCTGGTACTCTATCCACCTAGCTGCCATTATGATTACTATTTAGAAGGTAATCTGAGAAAGAAAGATACTAGCAGGTGGAAGTTAATAGGAAAGAATTTCTAAAGAAGGTGACATTTGAGCCAAATCTTGAAGATGGCCAAAAACACCAAAAAGCAGAGCTTTTCAAGCTTAGGAGATAGTCAATGCAAAGTATCTCAGAAATGGAAGATGTAATGCCATATTCAAGGAAGTACAAGTAGACCAATGTAGATAGACCATATGACAAAATAAAGTCTATGAAGATCATCTAGTCTAAAACCTCTATTTAATATAACAAGAGGAATTTGAGACCCAGCTCTGTCACTAAGAAATGTAACCCAAAATAAATCACTTCCTCTCTTAAGGTCTAACAACTTGCAAGACATATGGCAGTTGGGATTCAAAGTAATCTGGCCAAAATAAGTGAACCATAGATACAATTAGCTCCCAATCAAACCACCAATGGGGGAAATCAACTTCAATTTGGACAAAGATCTTTTTTGCCCTTTATGTGTTTCCTTGAAAAAATGATCATCATCATCATCATCATTATGACATCATTGTATTCAGGCAGAGAACTAATTAATAATATTTGAGCCTCACATATACTATCTGATTTGATTCTCACAAGAACTCTCAAGTAGGTGATTCTATTATCCTCATTTTATAGATGAGGAAACAAACTATGAAAAGTTACTTGCCTAGTATGTGAATGAGGCAGGATTTGCTATATTCTCTTCACTACACCAAACTGTTCCACCATTCTTGACTGGCCAGCAACCCTAGTAGCTATAGAGATTGGGCAAAAACTAAGAAAAGGGAATTAAAAAAAAAAAAAAAAAAAAAACAGATTTTTCAAGGGAATAGAAATGGATAGGGGTCAGAGGATGTGGGCCCAGAGGACAACTCCACCCCTGGACTGCAGTGAGAACTGGCCAAGCCTCTTATTAAAATAGAGCCTAGTCATGGAAAATCAAAAAAGCCTAAAACAAAGACTCTTTCAGGGGGCGAGATGCAACACAGTTCTGGCACTACATTCTATAAATAAATGTAGAACATTACATTACCCCTACCCAATCAGGAGACTTAGCAGTCAATAGGTAAACAGAGGCCCTTCTAAGTGAGGGCCCATGACACAGGTGCCTTCCCAATGAAACAAAGATTAAAAGTCATATTGAGAAGCTATAATCACTTTGTCAACACACAGTACGGAAACGAATTTTGGCTTGGCTACTTGTGTAATGTGGGGGAATTGACCTTTATGCCTTGACATTTTTTCCAGTGTGACAAGTTCTTAGGGAACTGACAGGCCTATGAGCTCACTGGTAGATTTTTTTTTTCTTAAAGGCCTTCAGAAATCTAATCAAAAGACCATATTTATTCAAAAAATATTCCACAAAATGGGGAGGGGGAAAGGATTAGCCACAGAGCCTAAACCTGATCATATTCTCAGCTGCTTTCCAGGAATAGCCCACATCAGTCCTCTAACCACTTCCCTACTACCTTCCCTATGACCCCTGGGTAGGGTTAGCCAATAAAGACAAAGGCATTCAGTTCTAAATATGGAACTTCAAGAAAGAGGCTGAATGAAATGCCTAAAATAATTCATTGTATCAAAGCTCACCAGTGTCTGACAATTGCAGTGAATCAATATGGAGTCTGTATAATGAGTTCTGGTATGACATTAGCCGAGAAGACTAAGAAGGGTAACGAATATGCAGCCTCTACAATAAGTATCCTGTTCCCTGCTGAACTCTCATCCCCTTCCTTGGGAAGACTCCTGAGTGTTTGGGCCAGATGTTTTCATCAGAAGGTCCTGTTTAGTATGGGGTAGGTGGCAGGTTTTTGTAGGCTAGAGAGGGTGAGCAAAGAGGTACTTGTGCCCTGAGGAATTTGCTTAGGAAGAATTGAATGAGAAAATGATCATGGGCCATGGAATTAGTCCTTGCATTTCTGATGACTTTAACTCCTGGAAAATAAGAAAAAAAGCCAAGAAAAAATGAAGGCTATATGACCTGTCTTGGACAAATTACACATCACAGGAAAGGAAAGAGACCTATTAATTTTTAGTTTCATGTCTTCTCTTCCATTACCTGATGGGGAATCATGCTGTACATGTTAACAAGGATGGAACAAGACTTCTGGAAAGGTACATTAAGTAAAGGACAACAATACATCATGTTAACACTACTGATGCCACCATGAGATATTTTATATGCCAAATTCACGGCTAACACTCCATACCTAATAATGGTATACTATTTTCTCTTCCCTAGTATAGTAGTGTCTTCCAAAGAGTGGCCACTTAATAAATAAATGTGTGACAATTATGACCATTTTAAGGTCTATGACTTGAGGAGCCCTCCATCAAAGTAGTTTTATTAAGATTTATCAACTGATTTAAGAAGATCCATAACAAAAAGAACAGTGCTCAGTGTACAAATGGATTTCCAGACTCTGCAATTAACTGCAGAAATCCATAGAAATTTAAAATAATAAAGGAGACAGGTGCAAATGCCTAGGCCATCACTTATAATTCAGCTGGGTGGGACATATGGGTTACAAAAAGCAGTCAAGCCAGGGGAGTTAGGGACCTCACATTAAAATATACACCAGCCTGAAGCAGCTGTACCACTTGATAAAGGTTACATTTCAAGCTGCATCCCATGGGCTACAGTTTGTGTGTCCCCAGAGCCAGATGAAGAAGGGAAAACTGCCCCAGCAATCCTAATACTGGTTTAACCCAGTATTTAAAAACACATGAGAAACAAAGTTTTTTCTGTCTTCCAGATGTCTTCTACCAGGTAAAATGATTTTAAATACACCTTTATCAGTCCTATTGGTAATTCATCAACCTTCCTCAGGAGAATGGACTTTGTAAGAGGAGAAAATTCAGAAAGTCTGTTATAACCCCCAAATAAAACTTATAAAGAATTAAGTCCAAATACAAAGGGATCTTTAGAAATGAGGTCACACAAACACTAAAGGTTCCTTCTCCTTTCCACCTCCCTCCAAAAATGGGGGACACAATCAGTCCTATTAAACCCTAACTTTTTTGGTCTTGATGCCTATTGATCAATTTGGTACAAGAAATTTTCTCTATCTGAAAAGCTACCATCCTCTTTTCAAATAATAAAGTTTGGAAAGAAAACCAAAGTAAAGTTTTCCACTGATGAATGAGGGTAACTTGCAAAGACATTAATTAGGAAAACAAAGTAGGAGTAGCTCCATTAATCAGGAGGGAGGGAGTAACAACTCCAATGCACAAATAAACTCCTATAGCAAACCAAAATAAAGGGGAAAAGGTGGATGGGGAGACAGGAACAAGGAATGCCATTCTTAAACTTGCAAATGAGACGTGCCCATCTCTTGCCAACATGTGAGTCATTTAACTTTGGTGAGCTTCAGCTCCCTGCTATGTAAATTAACAAGAATGGATTGACCAACTCTAAAGCTGCTTCCCACTGTTTCTCTAGGAAGCTGTAAGAGGAACATTGGCCTCTGCAGGAAGATCAGCTAGCCAATAGCTTTAATGGTGATGCCTCAACTACAAAAGACTCTTCCAGGGGCAGCTTCTTGATAAAACTGTCATTATGGACAGTCTCTCTTTTTCCCCTCCCCCCCCCCAAAAAAAGCAGCTTTCTAAGGCAAGAGATTAGAACTTTACAGGCAAGCACTCTGGAGGTGAAAATGTTTCACATCTTTTTTCTTTCTTTTGCTTTTTTTTTTCTTTAAAGGAAATTCTAAAAGATCTTGCAGCAGAGAGAAATAGAAATTACTTTCTCAATACACCTCCCCAGAGATCAAGATAACCCCATGACACATTTTGATTCTTCCCAAATGCCTCCACATTACAAATAAATGCCTGTTAAATCATGTGATATTCAATTAAGAAAATACTATTTGATTTATCTTCAAGAGAAAACTAGTCAAGAATGTATACCCTCTCAGTGGGAAGGGAGGAGGCAAGGCAATGTCTAGACCCCAATGTGATAGGATCAGCTTAATTCCTGGGTGCAGCAAAAAAAGTTCCTAAAATAAAAAACTTTGTAAAAAGTTGGTTGGACATAGTATACAATTCTAAAGATTTGCAACCAGTAAAGTACCCATAAGTCAAAGACTCTCAGATCCAGTTCCAGAATACTTTATGAAAATCAGGACTTGAAAAACTTAGAAACTACAGGTATCCTTCACAACACATTCTTTTAAATAGCAGGTACTTTTTAGTAACTAATTATAGACCATCAAAAGTCAGTCAATTAGCAAGCAGTAAGCACTTACTAAGTGACAGATAACATGCAAACAGTCTTTGCCCTTTAGCAACTCACAATCTAATGGGAGAAACAAAACAAAATGAAGACTGAAAATTAAGAGATTGCTAGCAGAGAATCTAGACTGAGAGAGATAGAATTTAGTAAAACTGAAATATTAGGAGATATTGCACTGGAAAATCAGAAAGATAAAATGTACCTTGAATAATAAGATTTCCTGTTTGTATTTTTCACAATTCTTCCATATCAATTGCATGACTTTAGAGGTTTTATTTGTGTACAATTGTTCAAAAATGTGACTAATGCTATGCCACTTCTGTGGGAGACCCTTTACCTTCCCTTCCCCAAACTGTGCCCAGGAAAGAAGGAAATGAATAAGTCTCCTCACCTTGACACTTCTGTGGTGGATCCGTGAAGGCTGGCATTTGACACTGCTGGTGTTACAGCAGCCTGTGCATCGTCTGACTTCCACACACGGGGGCCAAATCAGAAAGTTGGCCGATGTGGGATCAATCTGACTCCGAGGTATCTCATAAATAACCGTCCTTGTTTTGCAAACAGCAGGAACAGCTTCCTCTGCAGAAACAAGAGCTACAAGTGAATGGATAGTGTCTCTCACATTCACACACACACACACACACACACACACACACACACACATATATCAAAGGCAAAAATGATTGAATTGACATCCTCCCCTGAACCATCATTACAGTTATGGAATGTGGTCTACATTTTTAGCCCCAGTTCATTCAGCATGGCACTAGACAAGAAGACCTGGGTTCAATTACTTGTTCTGATGCTTTGTGACTTTGGGTCAAGTTGCTTAATTTCTCTTTGTCTCAGTTCCTTCATCTGTAAAATGGAAGGGTTGAACACAAGGGTCTCTTAAGTTTCCTTCTACTTCCAAATACATGCCCCTTTCCTAGTTATTCTCTAGCAATCAGAGAAAACACACTGTACTCTATGAGAAAAACCCAAATTCATGTTTGTTGATGATGACTCATAATAATAATACAAGGTGCTTCCCATGAGGCCAAGGTTTCTTGACCATCAAATAACCTTTATTACATGTCATCTTGTGGTCCAGAGGATCTAGCTTTGCACTTTGTGTCCAAAATCTGGTATTTGCATGTAATTATCCATGTGAATTTTAGCAAGTCACTACCTATCTCTAGACCCATTTTGTCATCTCTAAAATGAGAAGACTGAACTAGATAGATCTTAAATCCTTTCTAGCTTTAGATTTATGATCCTAAATATACTCTGAGCACTTTTATCCAGCAGTGAACTGAGTTGTAAGATATACAAGTGAAAGAAAAAAAGTCTTGCCCTGAAGGAGTTTATAATTTATTTGATATTGAAAAAGTTGAACATGATAATTGCGTAACTAGTTATGTGATAGAAGTCCTACAAAGAGTGGGGAGAACACCTGAATTCTCCTTCTAGCTCTCATATTTACTAGTTGTATCATCTCAGGCATTGACCAGGACTTGCAAGAAAAACAATTTCTTAGTCAACAATTATTCATTAAATACTTACTATTTTGCAAAGCCCTGTTCTAGACACTAAGAATGAGGACATAAAAAATGAAACAACCTTAGCTCTCAGGATGGTTACATTCTATTGGAGGAATACCACAAGCAAAAATGTACAGAGTAATTTCAAAGTGGAATTTTAATAACTTAAGGAGAAGTCCTTCTGTGCTCCATTATATGGCTTTAGAAGCATCCATTTTGATCTCTACTCCTTGCTTTGTATCAAGTTTTCTATTGCATGTCACCTGTTAAATTCAGTGTCAACAATTAAACTTTATAAGTAAAATTCTTGCCCAGAACTATTTTTGCTTGAAATATCCAAGCTAAATTTCCACCTAAAAAGTAGATGAATTAGAAAAAAATTTAAAGCCCATTTTAAAAACAAGATGTACCATTTTTTTTTCTTTTTACCAGTTTCTTCTAAAGAAAAGTGGGTAAAATTTTGGACATTTTCCATCTTGAGACCTCAGTTTCCTCCTCTGAAAATAAGGAGCTTAAGCTCAACTTTTAAGTTCCTTCCCAGATCTTATTCTAAATATCCAAAATATATGGTTTGACTAGTCAGAAGAGATTGATGTTAAAGTTAAAAAGGAAAGACAATGTAGGTAAGACTTTCTGGAGGATGGGCAGAATTCATGGGCATGGTAGAAAAGGGGGAAAAAGGTAAGAGTACAAGGGTACACAAAGGCTGAAGGGATGAATTAAGAAAGCCTTATAGAGAAGACACTAAGGAGAATGTGACTGGAGTAAACATAAATAGGAAATGGATCAAGATTTTGAGCAGATTATAGAACCCTAAATGCTAAGAAGGCTTTTGAGGGAAAGAGTGGCAAAAAGAAAGCAACTTTCTAGGACAATTCATCTGACATCAGTAGGTAACATATATTTATCTACACACATACATGTAAATACATAAACACATACATATGCCTATGAATATATACATATGGATATATATATAT
>JAJPUD010033292.1:0-11439 GCA_023553655.1 Myrmecobius fasciatus
CAAATATTGATGCCAACTCTTTTTCAAAATAAATTCTGATTCTGAATAGAATACAATAGATTTTATTGCTAAAAAAAATGGTGACATAGGGAATAGTGCTGGACCTGGAGTCAGGAAAATTCCTGAGTTCAATTTTCAGACACTTAATTAGCTGTGTGACCCTGGGCAAGTCAATTAATCACAATTGCTTCAGTTTTCTTATCTTATCTTATTTTGTAATGATCTGGAGAAGGAAATAGCAAACTCTAGTATCTTTGCCAAGAAAACTCCAAATGGAATCATGAGTAACTGTGGAGACATTTTTATCATCATCATCATTTTATTTCATCATAGTGGCAAATATTCTAATTATGAACCTCTCCAAAATCAGCTAGGTTGTCTTCATATAATGGGCCCATATTTGAAATCTTTCTTACTTGGTAAAATGTGCTCAAGCTTTTACCCCCTTGCAAATCACTTTCGAGACCCCAGGGCAACCTTATATTGAAGTATTTAATAAAGTACTAAAGTAAGAGCAACACTAAATAAAGCAAATATAAAGCAAAACCAGGCAACAAAAACTACATTCCAGAATGACAGAGAGCCCGCTGTCTGAGGACCAAACAAGACAAATAGATTGACAACTAGGTGATTCATTCTTTGGCCAGAACAATCATATAGTTAAATCCTAATCATCATGATGCTTAGGCAATATTGATCGAATAATATATTTAATAAATACTCATTTACTTGTGAGGGAGTAAAAAAAATTGCATTTAATTGCCTGAAGAAGTTAAAAAATAAATTATATACTCTCGAATAGTGGAACAGCTAATTTATTAAAGAAAGAAAAAAGATGGCAGCATGGTACAGTGAAAACAATGTTGTTTTTAGAATCAGGGACCTTCTCTGTCTTATACTCTCTGTACGGCATCAGGCAAGTTCCCTAACCTTTCTAGGAGAAAATCAAGAGTTTGGAAAAAATGACCTCTAAAATCCAATCCTTCTCTAAATCAATGATCCTACAAACTCAAATTATCAAGGAAGACCAACCACGTGTCAATTTTCCCTGATGTGTATTTTTAGCAACACCTTTAAGAAACCTCAATTGTCTCCCAACCTTCCTTTTCCCGAAGCCCTTAGAGCACTCACCACATCCTTTCTCATCACTATTATCACCGCAGTCATCTAGATGGTTGCAGATTTGTGTCATTTCAATACAGTTTCCATTGTCACACTTGAATTGATGGGGTGGGCACGTGGCTTCTGGAGTGGTACAAAGATGTTCCAGCTCATCAGACAAATCTCCACAGTCATTGTCTCCATCACAGAGGTAAGCTTTAGAAATGCACAGGCCATTCTGGCAGGTAAACTGATACTGCTGGCAAGGCGGGTAGACACAGCCTCTCTCATCACTGCTGTCACCACAGTCATTGCGTCTGTCACACCTGGGAAAGGAAGCAATGCTTTCATCAGAAACCATGAAAAAGTCATCCTAAAAATATCACCACTTTTGGCAGCATTAAAACTTAAAATGGCAGAATACAATCAACCTGAATATATAAATTTGAACCAGCTTTACTATTTGGATATAAAAACCAAAATTATCTATCCATTCACATATTGGGCAGGATTCCATAGATAAAGCTGTCTCTTTTGTCATTCATTCATTCATTCATTCAATGTGCCCATGATATATCTAGCACAGAGCTAGGTCCTAAGAACACAAATATAAAAGCAAAAGTCCTTTCCTTCCTTCCATTTCACTGGGAGGAAACAACATGTTCACAAATAAGAAAAGAAACATACACAAAATGAATATGAAATAAAAAGGGAAGGGGAATAGAACAGATATTAGCAAACCAGAGAGTTCTCATGGGTCAGAAAAAAAGAGCTGAACCTTGAAGTAAGTTAGGGTGAACATGAGCAAGCCAACAAGTCAGTCCAATCTGTTCCTATTGAGCAAAGACTTAATGATGACAGCAATGTCACCATGCACATCATTTTTAACATCCTCCTCCTCAAGCAGCAAACTTTGAAGATCAACATAGATGCTAGAAGAAACATCTCCATCTCAGAGGCTTAAGCAAAGATTAAGCTCCTACTCCATGATGCTAATTTGTGATAAGTATTCACTGTATTTTGCCCAGTCTCAGAATGAGACTCTCCCATGTCCCTTTCCAACTCAAATTCTGAAAAATCGATCAATATTACTATTCCTGGAAAGGACACACCAGTCACTTGTTCCATATCTCCAATCTCTATTCCCTTTGATTTCTCTGTCCTAAACTCCCTGGCTGCCATTTGTAAATTCATCTTGCTTGCTTGTGTTTGTAGCTCTGATACTTAATATACTGCATGGTACATGATAAGTTTATCAATAAATGTGTTTTCATTTGTTCATTTATTCATTCATTCAAATGGCATTGGTGGTGGAAGAGGATCCACGGGAAAGGTGAAAGCCAGTGACAAAGTCAAACAAACAGCCTTTTGAGAATATAATTAAGATGATGATGTTGATGAAAACACAAAAAACAATAATAATAATAATAATAGGTAGCATTTATATAGTACCTATCTTGAGCCAGACACTGTGCTAAGCACTTTACAAATATTACCTCATTTGATCCTCACAACAACTCAGAAAGATAGGTGCTATTATGATTCCCATTTTACAGTTGAGTAAATTGAGGCAAACAAAAGTAAGTGCCTTGCCCATAGTCACAAATGAGTATATGAGGCCAGATTTGAACTCAGATCATCCTGACTCCAGAGCTAGCACTCTATTCACTGTCACCTGGCTGCCGCCACTGCTGATCACTACAATAGTTTTCTTCTCCTCTATAAACATAACATAATAATGAAGACAATGTGTTATCAAAGCAAAACAATATGGACCCTTTTAGAATGAAAGTGTTTAACTTTTTTCTACTTGACTTGAAGAATTTTTCCTTTCTCTATCACAGAAACTAGCCAGAAAGGTAGAAAAAGTCCATTAAGAAAACATTGCCAGAGTCTTTTATTCACACCAGCAATTTATTACTGTTAAAATAAAGTTGCTTATGACTGATTCTCATCTCAATTCTTCAATAACATCAATAATGAATCAAAAGAGGAATCCATTTTTAAAAAGAAAAAAAGATTTGATAATATACAATTCAAAAAATACAAGAAAACAAGACCTTGCAATTTGCTCTCAGTATTCCTCTGAGCATCCAAGTGGATTTGCATTGCCAGCACACTTTCTAAAGTATTCAAGTATTCACTGGTATTCAAGGGAAGAAAAATTCTGAACTGTTCTAAACACCATTACATTGATGATCTGACAAATGGCCAGGTTTGTAGTGTTTATGACCCAAGGCAAAAGCCTTCAGCCAGCAGATTAAGAAAAGGGAATAGAAACCTATTAGTACTGAGGTAAGTAGTAAGAATAAGAATGAAAGGAGTCTACAATGAAGCTTAGAAAGAAAGAAAGTCCAGTAACTTTGAACATAATTAGGCCTTACTACAACATCAACTCTGGGAAATTATGCATGAGGTTCCAAGGTGTTTTTGTAACTCAGATTAATCATATTAAATATTTATGTGCAAGGAGCTATGTAGAATATAAAAAGTTTGAAGCTTTAAAAACAGAAAAATTATAAATAAAGAATGGAATAACTTTATGGAAAAAATTTATAGAAAAAAAGCATGTGTGTGTGTGTAGATTTTATTCATTCAAGATGTATATTTATTAATTACTTGCTAAGCATAAGGCTCTGTGATGGGTCCAATGGGGAATATGGATCACAAAATTTCAGAGACTATCTAATGCAATTCATATCTGAAATAAGTTTACCCTATTCAACATACTTCCTAAAAATACATCCATGTTTTACATGAAGATCTCCAGTGACAGGGAATCCAGTACTCCCAAAGGAAAACCTGTTTCACTTTTGAAGAGCTCTGTTAAAAATTTCTCCTTGACCTAAATTTATCTTTTTGAATCTCCCTTCCATTGTTCCTGTTCCACAGAACAAATCTAATCCCTCTTATGCATGATTCCTTTCAAGGCAAATAAGAAATGGATATAAACAATAATCTTTTCCAGATAGGAGCTTATATTCTGGTAGGGGAGGTGAGATATGGATAGAAATGTCTATAACCTTTATTAATTAAATAAATTGATATTTGTTATTAATTTCTACATATTATAAATAAATAAAATTAAGTAATTATATCAATAAGATGTTATTAAGAACCTCCTATGTGCCAGGCTAAATAAGTAGCAGGGGTATAAAGAAAGGCAAAAGATAGTATCTACTTTCAAAGAGCTCACAAGGAAAATATATGCCAAAAGGAAAATACTAAACAAGTTGACAGAAGGCAATATAAGCTGAATGAAAGAGTCCAAAATTTGTAGATAGAAGAACAAGGTTCAAATCCAATAACTGTGCAATATTGAACAAGGTATTTCATGTCTGTCAGACCCAAGTTCCTCATATATAAAATGAGGAGTTGAACTAGATGATTCCTAAGATCACTTCCAAATCTAAGTCATGTCAAAGCTTCCAGCTGGGATCACTCAGGGAGTACTCCATGAAGGGAGTGGCATCTGAACTAGGTTTTATGAATTGGGTAGGATTTCAAGAGACAAAGAAGGGAAAAACATTCCAAGGAGAATGGAAGGCTTGAACAAAGCCACAGTGGCAGAAAAGCCCAGGACACATTCATTAACTATGAGTGATAATGGAAGAAGAGATTGGAGAGATGTTGTGGAACTAAATTGAAGAGCAAGAGAAAAACAATACTGGAGCACTGATATATGAATATAATATAATAATAACAGGAAAAACATTTATAAAGCACCCAACACAAATGTTCTCTAAGGTGCTGACTTTGGCCCTTTTTTTTCTAATGATGTAATGAAATGAGCACTAGGCTTGGAATTAGAAAAAAAAACCCTACACAGTAACAAAAAAGAAAAAATGGACAGCTCTGAATACAATGTGCAGTCTTTATCATATGAGCTTTCTTGAAATAGAAACATATTGCTTTATATTTTGAATCCTTTCTTATATTCTACCATGCACATGAAAAATGTTTTTTTCTTATTTTGTATTTAAGTCTAAAATAAAATAAAATTTTAGAAAACCTTTAAAAAAAAAAGATCTTGTTTTGAGCCTTTGTCTCTGCTTTTCAATGATTGACTTTAATTTCAAGGAAGTCACTTTAACTCTCTACTACTCAGTTTCCTCATCTGTGAAATGAAAATGA
Organism: Myrmecobius fasciatus; assembly: GCA_023553655.1. Taxonomy (NCBI): domain Eukaryota; kingdom Metazoa; phylum Chordata; class Mammalia; order Dasyuromorphia; family Myrmecobiidae; genus Myrmecobius; species Myrmecobius fasciatus. Next base: position 5,236 of record JAJPUD010033292.1, read on the forward strand.
ACCCTAAGGAACAATCCATAATTAAAGCCTAAAATTATTAGAAATTGGAGACAATCTCCTGTATACACACAGTTTTGAGGCAACAGATAAAATACTAAACAAGAAGCCAGAAAGACCTGAGTTCAACTCCAGCCTTAGATACTTATTATATGTGTTACACTAAACAAGTCATTTAACCTCTGTCTACCTCAGTTTTCTCAATTGTAAAATGAAGATAATAATAGCATTTAACTCTCACTTGTGAACATAAAATGAGGAAATATTTATAAAGCATTTTGCAATCCTTTAAGTGCTATATACATTTTAGTTAATTATTATTAATATATGTTTAAGGGCAGGGCACAAGGATCTGCCATTTCATTTCCTTTTTTTCCATTTCTTTTTAACATTCTTTTCTTTTTAAATTTTGAGTTCTGCTTTCTCTCCCTCCCTCCCATCCTTTTTCCCACCTACTTAGAAGTCAATGCAGTTTCCATGAGAAATTCCTGGAGAAGATTCTGCCTGCCAATGCAAATCAGGACTCACTTTTCAACTTATAAACTTAGGAAGTTGTCTGGAGCACTGAGCTGTAGAGCAACTTGCACAGGACCATACAATCAGTATGTGTCAGAGCGTGCTCTGACTCCAAGACTAATCTCTATCTGCTAGAATAATTCTGCGTCTCTATAAGAAGTAATAAGGGCCTGAATTAGACTGATGATACTATAAGACAGGGCAGGAAAAGACATAATGAAAAACTGAGATACAGAAAAGAGAAGTTGATGGAAGTGAGTCTTAATCACCATAAAATAGGATGCAAGGTCCTTTGCAGAAAGTAAGAGGGATGGTGGCAGACTTAAGGATAATTAATAAGGTTTTGAGTAGCTACTTTAGGGAACATGATAATGATCCACCAAAGAAAAATAAAAGGATTGCTCTGCATTGTGAAGGAACTGATTGAAGCTTCTCTCATACCAAAACCAACCTGTAAGAGTTGCGGATACACAACCCGTTGCCACAGGTAAATTCATTTTCAGTGCAAGAACGCCTGGTGCAGTTCTGATGTTCATCATAAGCATCACTGCAATCTGCATCTCCATCACAGATCCAGGCTCTGGGAATGCACCTCCTGAGGGGAGGCCGGTTGTTGACACATGTAAATTCAGAACGAGTACAGTTGCGATCAGCTGAAACCAAATCACATTGAAAGAATCACATATCTTGTGAAAAATTGTTCTTATTCAATTTGTTCTTCCTTTTGTTTTAAGTTAGCAGACATTTCTTATAAATAGGAGAAAATCTGGCAAAATTTATTCTATAGAAAATAAATATTATAATAAAAATGTATCTAAAAATGTCATTTGCATTGCCTGGACCTTGATTCTGAAAGATGAAGAAAGTAGAATTAATCTACCACATTTCATTCATTTATTTACTTGCTCAACAAATATTTATGGTATACTTACTGCAGGCAAAACAGTGCCATAGTGGCTAAAAGATAAAGAGAAAAATTAAATATCTTCCCCATCCTCAAAAAACTTATAATTTAATAAAAGTTTTAAAATTATATCTTGTATTTTATATCAACAAATGTTTATTAACCCCTTATAATATACAAAAATCTATGCTAGGAATTCAGGATACAAAACCTAAAATGATAAAGTCTCTACCCTCAGGAAGCTTACATTCTAGCAGAGTAACCTTTGCTAGAATGCAGAGTAACCTCTGCTACATATAAGCATTCAGCATGGACATATATTAAATAGATACAAAGTAATATGGAAGAAAGGCATTCTCAGCTGATGAAATCAGAAAGAATTTCCATTGAATTTTGAAGGAAACAAAAGATTTTTAGACATGAAGGTAAAGAAGTAACCTCCATCCACCCTACCCTTTTGTCCATTTCCAAGAATGGGGGATAACCAATATAAAGGCACATATACAGGTGTTGGACCATTATCTGTTCAATAAAAAGGTTAATCTTTCTGGACTGCAGTTTGGAAGAGACATGTATAATGAAGTTGGAAAGCTAGTTTGGGACTTGGTTACAAAGAGAGTTAAAGACCAGAGGAATTCATTTGATCCTAAAGGCAAGAAGAAATCACTAGAGTGTACTGAATAGAACAGTAATATAATTATACCTGTGGCCTTAGGACAGTTAATTTGACAGTGGGGCAGAGTGAGGACTGGAATGCCGGACAGAGAGTAAAAGTAAGAGACTATTATAATTGTCTGGGTGTGAGATGATAAGGGCCTACATTACAGTAGAAGCTATTTGAGTAAAGAAAAAGAGTTGGACAAGAGATGTTGTAGTGGTAGAAATGGAAAAGTCTATTACATGCATAACTTTAGAAAGTAAAGAATAATAATAACTGACTGATTATATGTAGTACTTGGCAGTATACAAAGAATTTTTCATACATTATTGGATTTTAGTCTTATAACCCTATGAGATGAGATTAAATATCTTACTCGTGATCAAACAGCTGATGGGCACCAAAAACAGTATTTGAACTAGTTTTTTCTGCCCCTAAATTCAATACTTTCCCATGGACCTCACTGACCAGGTATTCAAGGATGGGTATATCTATTTTATAGCTAAGGAATTTGACGTTCATGAAGATGAAGTAATTTGTACCAAATTATAGGGGAAAGGGAAAGGAAAATAGGAACTCGGGATACAAAACTTAAAATTAAAAAGCTCCTGCCTTCAAGAAGTTTACATTCTGGCACAGTAACCTCCGCTAGAATGCAGAGTACCCTTTGTTATATGTAGGCAGGCAACATGGACATATATTAGCATAAAAGAAATAAATACAAGGCATATATGTGATACCATGTGTAAAGCATTATACTAAGCAATAACTGTCATTATTCCCATTTTATAGATGAGGAAACTGAGGTAAACAGAAGTTAAGAGATTTGCCCAGCTAGTAAATGTCTTAGGATGAATTTGAACTCAGATCTTCCTGGGTCCAGGCTCAGTTCTATACCACCTTGCTGCTAGGAAATAGCAAAGGAATTAGTTAGGATGTAGTAAAGCTGAGATTCAAACCCAGGCCTTCTCATTATAAGTTCAGCATTCTTTCTGCAACATTATGCCTCCCTTCAAAAGTAAGCTACAAAATTTACTCCTTATTGTTGCAGACATTTCATCAAAATCATAGATAATAATGTATCCTCTAGAAATGGTACAGCTAGGTGGCCCAAAAGATAGAGTGGCAGCCTGGAAGTCGGGAAGATCTGAGTTAAATCTGACCTTAGATATCTACTAGTTATATAACCCTGATCAAGTCACTTAGCCCTATTTGCCTCAGTTTACTCATCTGTACAATAATCTGAAGTAGGAAATGGCAAATCACTTCAATATCTTTGCCAAGAAAACCCCAAATAGAGCCACAAACATTCAGATTTGACTGAAACAACCAAAACAATGACAACAAAAATCCCATAGAAGCAGAGTAGATGAGATTTATTTTCTGTAGAGTTGCCAGAAACTCTGAAGCCAAATGGCTTAACAGAGAACAAATGAGTTTCTAGCATGGTTTCATTACCTCAAAAAAAGAGAAAGATGTAGTCACTTTATTTAATCTCGTTGGTGATTCAGAATTTCCCAAAAGAGTGGAAGAATAAACAAAACAAAAAATCAATTCATAGACTGTGCCCAACTTTTCTATTAAGCTCATCTGAAGCTGAGCTATAGACCACCGTCATTTCACATAAGAGGGATTCACAGGAGTTGTTGGACCTGCCAAACTCCCATGGCCATTGTTTTGAATTTCCTATGGTAGAAAGGGAATCTCCTGAGGCACCAGGGCCAGTTATCCAATTTTCTCTTGGGATTCAATGGGAAAATCTGCCTTATCATTTAGAGACAGATAGAGACACTTAGATGAAATAATCTCTCCTTTCCTCATTCCCATCCCAACAAGGCACAGCTAAAGGCTAAATTATGAGATTTTGAATTGCATATTTATTGGCAAAATTATTCCTAAAGCAAGACTCAGAGTTGTTTTTATATGCTCTAGAAATTGATAGCCTTATTAAGTCACCTCAATTTAGGTAATTACTTGTGCTGGCTAAGTGCACCAGAGATAAATTAATGTGGAGTTGCTTTTTAAAAAATATTGTAAAGCATTTAAATGGAGAACATCAAATGATTATAGGATGAAATGCAAAGAATTCTAATACCTCTATTCAATTAAAAAAGAAATCTCTGCTAAGCATCAAACTATCCAAGGATAAAAGGGTCACCCAGAATTATTTCTAGGGGATGAAACATTGTATTTTATAAGAATTATTCCACATACCACAGCTGTGTCTTTGATCTTCATCACTCATATCCCCACAGTCATTGTCACCATCACAGATCCATGTGCTTGGGATACACCTGCCATCATCACATCTGAACTGGTCCGCTGTACAAGTCCTCACATGAGACACTGCAAAATTAATAACTTTGCTTGGTGTGATTGGTTAGATTAAATATATTTGGTTTCTAAAGAAAACAAAAATTCACAAAAGTAGGCATTTATGGATCCAAACCTGGGAAACACGTGTCAAAACAACGAAAGAAGTTCTCTTTCTCCAAAACTGTATTATTCATTAGGTAATTATATTTCACTAACTTTTTATCTTATCTGAAGTTACTCAATTTGATGATAAGCCATCTATCAGATCAACTCGCTCTCTGAACTAGATGGCACAATAGATGAAGTGCTTAGTTTGGTCAAGAAAATCTGAATTCAAATCTCACCTGACTTACTATCTTCCTTGGGCTCTCTTTGCTTCAGTTTCCTCAACTATAAAAGAGGGATCATGATAGCATTTACTTCACAGAGTTTTTATGAGAATTAAATGATATAAAATTTGTAAAACACTTAATACAGTCCCAGGGACATAGTAAAAGATGGCAAATGCTAGCCATTATTATTATTATTATATTATTAATATTACCAATCATTCTCTTCTCAATGAGCCTATGAAATATAACTGCAATGATACACTAGTCTGAATGGAAAGAGCCAAGGACAATTTTTTCAGATGAATAATGATCTTTGCAGAAAGATATTTTTTGGGACATATCTGTAGAATAGCTCTATTCACTCATCAATTCCTAATTCTCCCTTACAATCCTGAGAAAAATCTGATCAGACTCTGTGTTGTATCTTTCCCTTTTAAATTAATAGTTAATAGATGATATAATATGTATACTAAGATAAAGTAAAAATGAGTATATGATTTAGATATAAAGGTAATATCAAAAGAAAAATAAAAGAGCATGGAATAGTTTGCCTATAAATCTATGGATAAGGGGACGATATGGGACCAAACAAGATAAAGAAAACATTACAGAATATAAAATAGATAATTTTATTATATTAGATTAAAAGAGTTTTGCACAAACAAAACCTAATTTTAAGGAAAGCAGAACACTAGATAAAAATTTTACAGCAAGTAATTCTGATAAAGGCCTCATTTCAAAAGTCAAATTTGTAAGAATTCAAGTCATTCCCCAAATGATAAACGGTACAAGTATATGAAAAGACAGTTTTCAAAGGAAGGAATCAAAGCAATCTATAGTCATATGAAAACGTTCTCTAAATCACTATTGATTAGAGAAATGCAAATTAAAACAACTCTGATCTATCACCTCATACCTATCAGACTGGTTAATCAACAAAAAAATGGAAATGATAAATGTTGAAGAGGAAGTAGAAAAACTGCGACATTAATGCACTGTTGGTGAAGTTGTACAGATCTAACCCTTCTGGAGAGCAATTTACAACTAAGTCCAGAGGGCTACAAAACAGTGCAATCCAACAGTACTACTATTAGATCTGTATCTCAAAGAGATTAAAAAAAAGGGAAAAGAATCTGTTTGTACAAAAATATTTATGGTAGTTCTTTGTGGTAGCTAAGAATTGGAAACTGAGGGGATACTTATCAATTGGGAAATGGCTAAACAAATTATGATATATTATTATAATGGAATATTTTTTGTGCTATAAGAAATGACAGAAAGGATGGCTTCAGAAAAACTGGAAAGACCTACATAAACTGATACAGAGTAAAGTGAGCAGAACCCACAGAACAATGTACACAGTAGCAATAATAATGTATGACAAAAAATTGTGAATGACAGCTATTCTCAGCAATAAAATGATCCAAGAAAATCCTGAAGAATTTATGATAAAAAATGCTATCTGCCTCCAGGAAAAAACT